>OX336365.1:0-98804 GCA_946902895.1 Fragum fragum
AAACCCTAACCCTAACCCTAACCCTAACCCTAACCCTAACCCTAACCCTAAACCCTAACCCTAACCCTAACCCTAACCCTAACCCTAACCCTAACCCTAACCCTAACCCTAAACCCTAACCCTAACCCTAACCCTAACCCTAACCCTAACCCTAACCCTAAACCCTAACCCTAACCCTAACCCTAACCCTAACCCTAACCCTAACCCTAACCCTAAACCCTAAACCCTAACCCTAACCCTAACCCTAACCCTAACCCTAACCCTAACCCTAACCCTAACCCTAACCCTAACCCTAACCCTAACCCTAACCCTAACCCTAACCCTAACCCTAACCCTAACCCTAACCCTAACCCTAACCCTAACCCTAACCCTAACCCTAAACCCTAACCCTAACCCTAACCCTAACCCTAACCCTAACCCTAACCCTAACCCTAACCCTAACCCTAACCCTAACCCTAACCCTAACCCTAACCCTAACCCTAACCCTAACCCTAACCCTAACCCTAACCCTAACCCTAACCCTAACCCTAACCCTAACCCTAACCCTAACCCTAACCCTAACCCTAACCCTAACCCTAACCCTAACCCTAACCCTAACCCTAACCCTAACCCTAACCCTAACCCTAACCCTAACCCTAACCCTAGGGTTATGGTGAGTAAAGGGTTCAGGGTAAACACTTCTTATCAACTGGATTATCGACGTGGGTTATGGTGAGTAAAGGGTTCAGGGTTAACACTTTTTACCAACTGGATTATCGAAGTGGGTTATGGTGAGTAAAGGGTTCAGGGTTAACACTTCTTACCAACTGGATTATCGACGTGGGTTATGGTGAGTTAGGGGTTCAGGGTTAACACTTCTTACCAACTGGATTATCGAAGAGGGTTATGGTGAGTAAAGGGTTCAGGGTTAACACTTCTTACCAACTGGATTATCGAAGAGGGTTATGGTGAGTAAAGGGTTCAGGGTTAACACTTCTTACCAACTGGATTATCGACGTGGGTTATGGTGAGTTAGGGGTTCAGGGTTAACACTTTTTACCAACTGGATTATCGTAGTGGGTTATGGTGAGTAAAGGGTTCAGGGTTAACACTTTTTACCAACTGGATTATCGAAGTGGGTAATGGTGAGTAAAGGGTTCAGGGTTAACACTTCTTACCAACTGGATTATCGACGTGGGTTATGGTGAGTTAGGGGTTCAGGGTTAACACTTTTTACCAACTGGATTATCGAAGTGGGTAATGGTGAGTAAAGGGTTCAGGGTTAACCCTTTTTACCAACTGGATTATCGAAGTGGGTAATGGTGAGTAAAGGGTTCAGGGTTAACCCTTTTTGGTCAGGGTACACGAACTCAATTCTATTTTTAGTATCATTGGTTACTCACCTTAACCCTTTCTTGCTACAGACTATTTAAGATTAATTTTAAGTCCCGGTAGGGTTAACACTTCTTACCAGCTGGATTATCGAAGTGGGTTATGGTGAGTTAGGGGTTCAGGGTTAACCCTTTTTGGTCAGGGTAAACGAACTCAATTCTATTTTTAGTATCATTGGTTACTCAACTTAACCCCTTTTTAATTGCTTTGGTCATATTGCAGCGACTGGAACACTTAACCATGAATTCCCGGCTTTTTCCACCGGTTTTACTACTATAATTGTCTGAAATACTTCAGGGAAAAGGGATGGCGATTGTGCCTAGCCCTAATCGTAAACATTGGCTCCATCATTGGATTAGGTAGAAGCATGTAATGATCATTGACTTAAACTATTTAATTACCAGAAAATTCACTCATCTCGATTTTGTAATATCCAATAATTTCCTAAAAAATATCCATATAAAACAATAAGAAACTGATCAACTAAACTGATTCAACTCGAAGCGCAGGAAACCACTGTCACCTGGCTAAATAATGTGGACCATGATCAGAGTGTCTTTAGTAAGCCTGATCTGGATCTATGTCGTCATCATTTGCCGTACGGGCAATAGATAGGTCAAATGCTCAAACGGGTCAAATTTGGAACATGAAGAAAAAACATGTACACAATATTTAAATCAACGTACTTTATTTCCAATGATAAAAAATAATTCAAACTTTGAATTTAATTCACAAGATTCAAATTAAAATGAAAAAAAAAATCAATATAAAAAACACCCGAGTTTAAGTCTATTCCTTCAAAACACATTAGTTGAAATGATTCACAATGGTCTCTATTAATAGACAGCCTCCATGGTCACGTGGTCAAAGAAGCAATGGTCACCTGGTCGGTCACCTGACATATCATGTGATCTGAAAGGCTCATCTGCGTCAATGAGCCCCTACCCTAACCCTAACCCTAACCCAAACCCTAACCCTAAACCCTAACCCTAACCCTAACCCTAACCCTAACCCTAACCCTAACCCTAACCCTAACCCTAACCCTAGGGTTATGGTGAGTAAAGGGTTCAGGGTAAACACTTCTTATCAACTGGATTATCGACGTGGGTTATGGTGAGTAAAGGGTTCAGGGTTAACACTTTTTACCAACTGGATTATCGAAGTGGGTTATGGTGAGTAAAGGGTTCAGGGTTAACACTTCTTACCAACTGGATTATCGACGTGGGTTATGGTGAGTTAGGGGTTCAGGGTTAACACTTCTTACCAACTGGATTATCGAAGAGGGTTATGGTGAGTAAAGGGTTCAGGGTTAACACTTCTTACCAACTGGATTATCGAAGAGGGTTATGGTGAGTAAAGGGTTCAGGGTTAACACTTCTTACCAACTGGATTATCGACGTGGGTTATGGTGAGTTAGGGGTTCAGGGTTAACACTTTTTACCAACTGGATTATCGTAGTGGGTTATGGTGAGTAAAGGGTTCAGGGTTAACACTTTTTACCAACTGGATTATCGAAGTGGGTAATGGTGAGTAAAGGGTTCAGGGTTAACACTTCTTACCAACTGGATTATCGACGTGGGTTATGGTGAGTTAGGGGTTCAGGGTTAACACTTTTTACCAACTGGATTATCGAAGTGGGTAATGGTGAGTAAAGGGTTCAGGGTTAACCCTTTTTACCAACTGGATTATCGAAGTGGGTAATGGTGAGTAAAGGGTTCAGGGTTAACCCTTTTTGGTCAGGGTACACGAACTCAATTCTATTTTTAGTATCATTGGTTACTCACCTTAACCCTTTCTTGCTACAGACTATTTAAGATTAATTTTAAGTCCCGGTAGGGTTAACACTTCTTACCAGCTGGATTATCGAAGTGGGTTATGGTGAGTTAGGGGTTCAGGGTTAACCCTTTTTGGTCAGGGTAAACGAACTCAATTCTATTTTTAGTATCATTGGTTACTCAACTTAACCCCTTTTTAATTGCTTTGGTCATATTGCAGCGACTGGAACACTTAACCATGAATTCCCGGCTTTTTCCACCGGTTTTACTACTATAATTGTCTGAAATACTTCAGGGAAAAGGGATGGCGATTGTGCCTAGCCCTAATCGTAAACATTGGCTCCATCATTGGATTAGGTAGAAGCATGTAATGATCATTGACTTAAACTATTTAATTACCAGAAAATTCACTCATCTCGATTTTGTAATATCCAATAATTTCCTAAAAAATATCCATATAAAACAATAAGAAACTGATCAACTAAACTGATTCAACTCGAAGCGCAGGAAACCACTGTCACCTGGCTAAATAATGTGGACCATGATCAGAGTGTCTTTAGTAAGCCTGATCTGGATCTATGTCGTCATCATTTGCCGTACGGGCAATAGATAGGTCAAATGCTCAAACGGGTCAAATTTGGAACATGAAGAAAAAACATGTACACAATATTTAAATCAACGTACTTTATTTCCAATGATAAAAAATAATTCAAACTTTGAATTTAATTCACAAGATTCAAATTAAAATGAAAAAAAAAAATCAATATAAAAAACACCCGAGTTTAAGTCTATTCCTTCAAAACACATTAGTTGAAATGATTCACAATGGTCTCTATTAATAGACAGCCTCCATGGTCACGTGGTCAAAGAAGCAATGGTCACCTGGTCGGTCACCTGACATATCATGTGATCTGAAAGGCTCATCTGCGTCAATGAGCCCCTACCCTAACCCTAACCCTAACCCTAAACCCTAACCCTAACCCTAACCCTAACCCTAACCCTAACCCTAACCCTAACCCTAACCCTAACCCTAACCCTAACCCTAACCCTAACCCTAACCCTAACCCTAACCCAAACTTTGACTCACCCGCCCCGGGCTCTCTCCCGTGTTGCCGAGGTTGAACTTTTTCAACCCCGGCGAGCGTTCGTTCATCTTCGTAAGGTTGCTCTTAACCATCCTATGACCTTGGGGTCGGGTTCAACCGCAACCCCGACCTCAAACTTTCCATCACTTCGATAGCCAGTTTCAACCTTGACCTTGAACCCCGACCTCAACCGCTGCAAGTTTTCAACCTCAACCTCAACCCCAACCTTTGCCTTTCACCTTGACTATCCCATCCAGGACAATGTTCACACACGGCATATGCAATGCAATGCACAAATAACAATTACTCGAACAAAACGTCGAAACTACGGCAAACTTTCAACTTATACGCACAAACTCGGTAGTGCAAGTGCACATGATTATTTATTATAGACACGCCCCCCCAAACCAGTTTCAACCTTTCACCTTGACTTTGAACCCCGACCTCAACCATCGCAAGTCTACAACCTCAACCTCAACCCCAACCATTGCATTTCACCATGACTTTCCCTTCCAGGACAATGTTCATACCGGCATATGCAATGCAATGCACAAATAACAATTAGTCGAACAAAACGTCGGAACTACAGCCATCTTTCAACTCAGACGCTCACGCTCGGTAGTGCAAGTGCACACATGATTATTTATTAAAGACACGCCCCCAAACTCTCTCCCGGATCGTTGGCCAGCCAGGAGGACTTCTCTCACAGTCTTCAACTTTGACTCACCCGCCCCGGGCTCTCTCCCGTGTTGCCGAGGTTGAACTTTTTCAACCCCGGCGAGCGTTCGTTCATCTTCGTAAGGTTGCTCTTAACCATCCTATGACCTTGGGGTCGGGTTCAACCGCAACCCCGACCTCAAACTTTCCATCACTTCGATAGCCAGTTTCAACCTTGACCTTGAACCCCGACCTCAACCGCTGCAAGTTTTCAACCTCAACCTCAACCCCAACCTTTGCCTTTCACCTTGACTATCCCATCCAGGACAATGTTCACACACGGCATATGCAATGCAATGCACAAATAACAATTACTCGAACAAAACGTCGAAACTACGGCAAACTTTCAACTTATACGCACAAACTCGGTAGTGCAAGTGCACATGATTATTTATTATAGACACGCCCCCCCAAACCAGTTTCAACCTTTCACCTTGACTTTGAACCCCGACCTCAACCATCGCAAGTCTACAACCTCAACCTCAACCCCAACCATTGCATTTCACCATGACTTTCCCTTCCAGGACAATGTTCATACCGGCATATGCAATGCAATGCACAAATAACAATTAGTCGAACAAAACGTCGGAACTACAGCCATCTTTCAACTCAGACGCTCACGCTCGGTAGTGCAAGTGCACACATGATTATTTATTAAAGACACGCCCCCAAACTCTCTCCCGGATCGTTGGCCAGCCAGGAGGACTTCTCTCACAGTCTTCAACTTTGACTCACCCGCCCCGGGCTCTCTCCCGTGTTGCCGAGGTTGAACTTTTTCAACCCCGGCGAGCGTTCGTTCATCTTCGTAAGGTTGCTCTTAACCCTAACCCTAAACCCTAAACCCTAACCCTAACCCTAACCCTAACCCTAAACCCTAACCCTTGGGGTCGGGTTCAACCGCAACCCCGACCTCAAACTTTCCATCACTTCGATAGCCAGTTTCAACCTTGACCTTGAACCCCGACCTCAACCGCTGCAAGTTTTCAACCTCAACCTCAACCCCAACCTTTGCCTTTCACCTTGACTATCCCATCCAGGACAATGTTCACACACGGCATATGCAATGCAATGCACAAATAACAATTACTCGAACAAAACGTCGAAACTACGGCAAACTTTCAACTTATACGCACAAACTCGGTAGTGCAAGTGCACATGATTATTTATTATAGACACGCCCCCCCAAACCAGTTTCAACCTTTCACCTTGACTTTGAACCCCGACCTCAACCATCGCAAGTCTACAACCTCAACCTCAACCCCAACCATTGCATTTCACCATGACTTTCCCTTCCAGGACAATGTTCATACCGGCATATGCAATGCAATGCACAAATAACATTTAGTCGAACAAAACGTCGGAACTACAGCCATCTTTCAACTCAGACGCTCACGCTCGGTAGTGCAAGTGCACACATGATTATTTATTAAAGACACGCCCCCAAACTCTCTCCCGGATCGTTGGCCAGCCAGGAGGACTTCTCTCACAGTCTTCAACTTTGACTCACCCGCCCCGGGCTCTCTCCCGTGTTGCCGAGGTTGAACTTTTTCAACCCCGGCGAGCGTTCGTTCATCTTCGTAAGGTTGCTCTTAACCATCCTATGACCTTGGGGTCGGGTTCAACCGCAACCCCGACCTCAAACTTTCCATCACTTCGATAGCCAGTTTCAACCTTGACCTTGAACCCCGACCTCAACCGCTGCAAGTTTTCAACCTCAACCTCAACCCCAACCTTTGCCTTTCACCTTGACTATCCCATCCAGGACAATGTTCACACACGGCATATGCAATGCAATGCACAAATAACAATTACTCGAACAAAACGTCGAAACTACGGCAAACTTTCAACTTATACGCACAAACTCGGTAGTGCAAGTGCACATGATTATTTATTATAGACACGCCCCCCCAAACCAGTTTCAACCTTTCACCTTGACTTTGAACCCCGACCTCAACCATCGCAAGTCTACAACCTCAACCTCAACCCCAACCATTGCATTTCACCATGACTTTCCCTTCCAGGACAATGTTCATACCGGCATATGCAATGCAATGCACAAATAACAATTAGTCGAACAAAACGTCGGAACTACAGCCATCTGTCAACTCAGACGCTCACGCTCGGTAGTGCAAGTGCACACATGATTATTTATTAAAGACACGCCCCCAAACTCTCTCCCGGATCGTTGGCCAGCCAGGAGGACTTCTCTCACAGTCTTCAACTTTGACTCACCCGCCCCGGGCTCTCTCCCGTGTTGCCGAGGTTGAACTTTTTCAACCCCGGCGAGCGTTCGTTCATCTTCGTAAGGTTGCTCTTAACCCTAACCCTAACCCTAACGCTCGGTAGTGCAAGTGCACACATGATTATTTATTAAAGACACGCCCCCAAACTCTCTCCCGGATCGTTGGCCAGCCAGGAGGACTTCTCTCACAGTCTTCAACTTTGACTCACCCGCCCCGGGCTCTCTCCCGTGTTGCCGAGGTTGAACTTTTTCAACCCCGGCGAGCGTTCGTTCATCTTCGTAAGGTTGCTCTTAACCATCCTATGACCTTGGGGTCGGGTTCAACCGCAACCCCGACCTCAAACTTTCCATCACTTCGATAGCCAGTTTCAACCTTGACCTTGAACCCCGACCTCAACCGCTGCAAGTTTTCAACCTCAACCTCAACCCCAACCTTTGCCTTTCACCTTGACTATCCCATCCAGGACAATGTTCACACACGGCATATGCAATGCAATGCACAAATAACAATTACTCGAACAAAACGTCGAAACTACGGCAAACTTTCAACTTATACGCACAAACTCGGTAGTGCAAGTGCACATGATTATTTATTATAGACACGCCCCCCCAAACCAGTTTCAACCTTTCACCTTGACTTTGAACCCCGACCTCAACCATCGCAAGTCTACAACCTCAACCTCAACCCCAACCATTGCATTTCACCATGACTTTCCCTTCCAGGACAATGTTCATACCGGCATATGCAATGCAATGCACAAATAACAATTAGTCGAACAAAACGTCGGAACTACAGCCATCTGTCAACTCAGACGCTCACGCTCGGTAGTGCAAGTGCACACATGATTATTTATTAAAGACACGCCCCCAAACTCTCTCCCGGATCGTTGGCCAGCCAGGAGGACTTCTCTCACAGTCTTCAACTTTGACTCACCCGCCCCGGGCTCTCTCCCGTGTTGCCGAGGTTGAACTTTTTCAACCCCGGCGAGCGTTCGTTCATCTTCGTAAGGTTGCTCTTAACCCTAACCCTAAACCCTAAACCCTAACCCTAACCCTAACCGTAACCCTAACCCTAACCCTAAACCCTAACCCTTGGGGTCGGGTTCAACCGCAACCCCGACCTCAAACTTTCCATCACTTCGATAGCCAGTTTCAACCTTGACCTTGAACCCCGACCTCAACCGCTGCAAGTTTTCAACCTCAACCTCAACCCCAACCTTTGCCTTTCACCTTGACTATCCCATCCAGGACAATGTTCACACACGGCATATGCAATGCAATGCACAAATAACAATTACTCGAACAAAACGTCGAAACTACGGCAAACTTTCAACTTATACGCACAAACTCGGTAGTGCAAGTGCACATGATTATTTATTATAGACACGCCCCCCAAACCAGTTTCAACCTTTCACCTTGACTTTGAACCCCGACCTCAACCATCGCAAGTCTACAACCTCAACCTCAACCCCAACCATTGCATTTCACCATGACTTTCCCTTCCAGGACAATGTTCATACCGGCATATGCAATGCAATGCACAAATAACATTTAGTCGAACAAAACGTCGGAACTACAGCCATCTTTCAACTCAGACGCTCACGCTCGGTAGTGCAAGTGCACACATGATTATTTATTAAAGACACGCCCCCAAACTCTCTCCCGGATCGTTGGCCAGCCAGGAGGACTTCTCTCACAGTCTTCAACTTTGACTCACCCGCCCCGGGCTCTCTCCCGTGTTGCCGAGGTTGAACTTTTTCAACCCCGGCGAGCGTTCGTTCATCTTCGTAAGGTTGCTCTTAACCATCCTATGACCTTGGGGTCGGGTTCAACCGCAACCCCGACCTCAAACTTTCCATCACTTCGATAGCCAGTTTCAACCTTGACCTTGAACCCCGACCTCAACCGCTGCAAGTTTTCAACCTCAACCTCAACCCCAACCTTTGCCTTTCACCTTGACTATCCCATCCAGGACAATGTTCACACACGGCATATGCAATGCAATGCACAAATAACAATTACTCGAACAAAACGTCGAAACTACGGCAAACTTTCAACTTATACGCACAAACTCGGTAGTGCAAGTGCACATGATTATTTATTATAGACACGCCCCCCCAAACCAGTTTCAACCTTTCACCTTGACTTTGAACCCCGACCTCAACCATCGCAAGTCTACAACCTCAACCTCAACCCCAACCATTGCATTTCACCATGACTTTCCCTTCCAGGACAATGTTCATACCGGCATATGCAATGCAATGCACAAATAACAATTAGTCGAACAAAACGTCGGAACTACAGCCATCTTTCAACTCAGACGCTCACGCTCGGTAGTGCAAGTGCACACATGATTATTTATTAAAGACACGCCCCCAAACTCTCTCCCGGATCGTTGGCCAGCCAGGAGGACTTCTCTCACAGTCTTCAACTTTGACTCACCCGCCCCGGGCTCTCTCCCGTGTTGCCGAGGTTGAACTTTTTCAACCCCGGCGAGCGTTCGTTCATCTTCGTAAGGTTGCTCTTAACCATCCTATGACCTTGGGGTCGGGTTCAACCGCAACCCCGACCTCAAACTTTCCATCACTTCGATAGCCAGTTTCAACCTTGACCTTGAACCCCGACCTCAACCGCTGCAAGTTTTCAACCTCAACCTCAACCCCAACCTTTGCCTTTCACCTTGACTATCCCATCCAGGACAATGTTCACACACGGCATATGCAATGCAATGCACAAATAACAATTACTCGAACAAAACGTCGAAACTACGGCAAACTTTCAACTTATACGCACAAACTCGGTAGTGCAAGTGCACATGATTATTTATTATAGACACGCCCCCCCAAACCAGTTTCAACCTTTCACCTTGACTTTGAACCCCGACCTCAACCATCGCAAGTCTACAACCTCAACCTCAACCCCAACCATTGCATTTCACCATGACTTTCCCTTCCAGGACAATGTTCATACCGGCATATGCAATGCAATGCACAAATAACAATTAGTCGAACAAAACGTCGGAACTACAGCCATCTTTCAACTCAGACGCTCACGCTCGGTAGTGCAAGTGCACACATGATTATTTATTAAAGACACGCCCCCAAACTCTCTCCCGGATCGTTGGCCAGCCAGGAGGACTTCTCTCACAGTCTTCAACTTTGACTCACCCGCCCCGGGCTCTCTCCCGTGTTGCCGAGGTTGAACTTTTTCAACCCCGGCGAGCGTTCGTTCATCTTCGTAAGGTTGCTCTTAACCCTAACCCTAAACCCTAAACCCTAACCCTAACCCTAACCCTAACCCTAACCCTAACCCTAAACCCTAACCCTTGGGGTCGGGTTCAACCGCAACCCCGACCTCAAACTTTCCATCACTTCGATAGCCAGTTTCAACCTTGACCTTGAACCCCGACCTCAACCGCTGCAAGTTTTCAACCTCAACCTCAACCCCAACCTTTGCCTTTCACCTTGACTATCCCATCCAGGACAATGTTCACACACGGCATATGCAATGCAATGCACAAATAACAATTACTCGAACAAAACGTCGAAACTACGGCAAACTTTCAACTTATACGCACAAACTCGGTAGTGCAAGTGCACATGATTATTTATTATAGACACGCCCCCCCAAACCAGTTTCAACCTTTCACCTTGACTTTGAACCCCGACCTCAACCATCGCAAGTCTACAACCTCAACCTCAACCCCAACCATTGCATTTCACCATGACTTTCCCTTCCAGGACAATGTTCATACCGGCATATGCAATGCAATGCACAAATAACATTTAGTCGAACAAAACGTCGGAACTACAGCCATCTTTCAACTCAGACGCTCACGCTCGGTAGTGCAAGTGCACACATGATTATTTATTAAAGACACGCCCCCAAACTCTCTCCCGGATCGTTGGCCAGCCAGGAGGACTTCTCTCACAGTCTTCAACTTTGACTCACCCGCCCCGGGCTCTCTCCCGTGTTGCCGAGGTTGAACTTTTTCAACCCCGGCGAGCGTTCGTTCATCTTCGTAAGGTTGCTCTTAACCATCCTATGACCTTGGGGTCGGGTTCAACCGCAACCCCGACCTCAAACTTTCCATCACTTCGATAGCCAGTTTCAACCTTGACCTTGAACCCCGACCTCAACCGCTGCAAGTTTTCAACCTCAACCTCAACCCCAACCTTTGCCTTTCACCTTGACTATCCCATCCAGGACAATGTTCACACACGGCATATGCAATGCAATGCACAAATAACAATTACTCGAACAAAACGTCGAAACTACGGCAAACTTTCAACTTATACGCACAAACTCGGTAGTGCAAGTGCACATGATTATTTATTATAGACACGCCCCCCCAAACCAGTTTCAACCTTTCACCTTGACTTTGAACCCCGACCTCAACCATCGCAAGTCTACAACCTCAACCTCAACCCCAACCATTGCATTTCACCATGACTTTCCCTTCCAGGACAATGTTCATACCGGCATATGCAATGCAATGCACAAATAACAATTAGTCGAACAAAACGTCGGAACTACAGCCATCTGTCAACTCAGACGCTCACGCTCGGTAGTGCAAGTGCACACATGATTATTTATTAAAGACACGCCCCCAAACTCTCTCCCGGATCGTTGGCCAGCCAGGAGGACTTCTCTCACAGTCTTCAACTTTGACTCACCCGCCCCGGGCTCTCTCCCGTGTTGCCGAGGTTGAACTTTTTCAACCCCGGCGAGCGTTCGTTCATCTTCGTAAGGTTGCTCTTAACCCTAACCCTAACCCTAACGCTCGGTAGTGCAAGTGCACACATGATTATTTATTAAAGACACGCCCCCAAACTCTCTCCCGGATCGTTGGCCAGCCAGGAGGACTTCTCTCACAGTCTTCAACTTTGACTCACCCGCCCCGGGCTCTCTCCCGTGTTGCCGAGGTTGAACTTTTTCAACCCCGGCGAGCGTTCGTTCATCTTCGTAAGGTTGCTCTTAACCATCCTATGACCTTGGGGTCGGGTTCAACCGCAACCCCGACCTCAAACTTTCCATCACTTCGATAGCCAGTTTCAACCTTGACCTTGAACCCCGACCTCAACCGCTGCAAGTTTTCAACCTCAACCTCAACCCCAACCTTTGCCTTTCACCTTGACTATCCCATCCAGGACAATGTTCACACACGGCATATGCAATGCAATGCACAAATAACAATTACTCGAACAAAACGTCGAAACTACGGCAAACTTTCAACTTATACGCACAAACTCGGTAGTGCAAGTGCACATGATTATTTATTATAGACACGCCCCCCCAAACCAGTTTCAACCTTTCACCTTGACTTTGAACCCCGACCTCAACCATCGCAAGTCTACAACCTCAACCTCAACCCCAACCATTGCATTTCACCATGACTTTCCCTTCCAGGACAATGTTCATACCGGCATATGCAATGCAATGCACAAATAACAATTAGTCGAACAAAACGTCGGAACTACAGCCATCTTTCAACTCAGACGCTCACGCTCGGTAGTGCAAGTGCACACATGATTATTTATTAAAGACACGCCCCCAAACTCTCTCCCGGATCGTTGGCCAGCCAGGAGGACTTCTCTCACAGTCTTCAACTTTGACTCACCCGCCCCGGGCTCTCTCCCGTGTTGCCGAGGTTGAACTTTTTCAACCCCGGCGAGCGTTCGTTCATCTTCGTAAGGTTGCTCTTAACCATCCTATGACCTTGGGGTCGGGTTCAACCGCAACCCCGACCTCAAACTTTCCATCACTTCGATAGCCAGTTTCAACCTTGACCTTGAACCCCGACCTCAACCGCTGCAAGTTTTCAACCTCAACCTCAACCCCAACCTTTGCCTTTCACCTTGACTATCCCATCCAGGACAATGTTCACACACGGCATATGCAATGCAATGCACAAATAACAATTACTCGAACAAAACGTCGAAACTACGGCAAACTTTCAACTTATACGCACAAACTCGGTAGTGCAAGTGCACATGATTATTTATTATAGACACGCCCCCCCAAACCAGTTTCAACCTTTCACCTTGACTTTGAACCCCGACCTCAACCATCGCAAGTCTACAACCTCAACCTCAACCCCAACCATTGCATTTCACCATGACTTTCCCTTCCAGGACAATGTTCATACCGGCATATGCAATGCAATGCACAAATAACAATTAGTCGAACAAAACGTCGGAACTACAGCCATCTTTCAACTCAGACGCTCACGCTCGGTAGTGCAAGTGCACACATGATTATTTATTAAAGACACGCCCCCAAACTCTCTCCCGGATCGTTGGCCAGCCAGGAGGACTTCTCTCACAGTCTTCAACTTTGACTCACCCGCCCCGGGCTCTCTCCCGTGTTGCCGAGGTTGAACTTTTTCAACCCCGGCGAGCGTTCGTTCATCTTCGTAAGGTTGCTCTTAACCCTAACCCTAAACCCTAAACCCTAACCCTAACCCTAACCCTAACCCTAACCCTAACCCTAAACCCTAACCCTTGGGGTCGGGTTCAACCGCAACCCCGACCTCAAACTTTCCATCACTTCGATAGCCAGTTTCAACCTTGACCTTGAACCCCGACCTCAACCGCTGCAAGTTTTCAACCTCAACCTCAACCCCAACCTTTGCCTTTCACCTTGACTATCCCATCCAGGACAATGTTCACACACGGCATATGCAATGCAATGCACAAATAACAATTACTCGAACAAAACGTCGAAACTACGGCAAACTTTCAACTTATACGCACAAACTCGGTAGTGCAAGTGCACATGATTATTTATTATAGACACGCCCCCCCCAAACCAGTTTCAACCTTTCACCTTGACTTTGAACCCCGACCTCAACCATCGCAAGTCTACAACCTCAACCTCAACCCCAACCATTGCATTTCACCATGACTTTCCCTTCCAGGACAATGTTCATACCGGCATATGCAATGCAATGCACAAATAACATTTAGTCGAACAAAACGTCGGAACTACAGCCATCTTTCAACTCAGACGCTCACGCTCGGTAGTGCAAGTGCACACATGATTATTTATTAAAGACACGCCCCCAAACTCTCTCCCGGATCGTTGGCCAGCCAGGAGGACTTCTCTCACAGTCTTCAACTTTGACTCACCCGCCCCGGGCTCTCTCCCGTGTTGCCGAGGTTGAACTTTTTCAACCCCGGCGAGCGTTCGTTCATCTTCGTAAGGTTGCTCTTAACCATCCTATGACCTTGGGGTCGGGTTCAACCGCAACCCCGACCTCAAACTTTCCATCACTTCGATAGCCAGTTTCAACCTTGACCTTGAACCCCGACCTCAACCGCTGCAAGTTTTCAACCTCAACCTCAACCCCAACCTTTGCCTTTCACCTTGACTATCCCATCCAGGACAATGTTCACACACGGCATATGCAATGCAATGCACAAATAACAATTACTCGAACAAAACGTCGAAACTACGGCAAACTTTCAACTTATACGCACAAACTCGGTAGTGCAAGTGCACATGATTATTTATTATAGACACGCCCCCCCAAACCAGTTTCAACCTTTCACCTTGACTTTGAACCCCGACCTCAACCATCGCAAGTCTACAACCTCAACCTCAACCCCAACCATTGCATTTCACCATGACTTTCCCTTCCAGGACAATGTTCATACCGGCATATGCAATGCAATGCACAAATAACAATTAGTCGAACAAAACGTCGGAACTACAGCCATCTTTCAACTCAGACGCTCACGCTCGGTAGTGCAAGTGCACACATGATTATTTATTAAAGACACGCCCCCAAACTCTCTCCCGGATCGTTGGCCAGCCAGGAGGACTTCTCTCACAGTCTTCAACTTTGACTCACCCGCCCCGGGCTCTCTCCCGTGTTGCCGAGGTTGAACTTTTTCAACCCCGGCGAGCGTTCGTTCATCTTCGTAAGGTTGCTCTTAACCCTAACCCTAAACCCTAAACCCTAACCCTAACCCTAACCGTAACCCTAACCCTAACCCTAAACCCTAACCCTTGGGGTCGGGTTCAACCGCAACCCCGACCTCAAACTTTCCATCACTTCGATAGCCAGTTTCAACCTTGACCTTGAACCCCGACCTCAACCGCTGCAAGTTTTCAACCTCAACCTCAACCCCAACCTTTGCCTTTCACCTTGACTATCCCATCCAGGACAATGTTCACACACGGCATATGCAATGCAATGCACAAATAACAATTACTCGAACAAAACGTCGAAACTACGGCAAACTTTCAACTTATACGCACAAACTCGGTAGTGCAAGTGCACATGATTATTTATTATAGACACGCCCCCCAAACCAGTTTCAACCTTTCACCTTGACTTTGAACCCCGACCTCAACCATCGCAAGTCTACAACCTCAACCTCAACCCCAACCATTGCATTTCACCATGACTTTCCCTTCCAGGACAATGTTCATACCGGCATATGCAATGCAATGCACAAATAACATTTAGTCGAACAAAACGTCGGAACTACAGCCATCTTTCAACTCAGACGCTCACGCTCGGTAGTGCAAGTGCACACATGATTATTTATTAAAGACACGCCCCCAAACTCTCTCCCGGATCGTTGGCCAGCCAGGAGGACTTCTCTCACAGTCTTCAACTTTGACTCACCCGCCCCGGGCTCTCTCCCGTGTTGCCGAGGTTGAACTTTTTCAACCCCGGCGAGCGTTCGTTCATCTTCGTAAGGTTGCTCTTAACCCTAACCCTAACCAAACCTAACCCAAGGGTTCAGGGTTAACACTTTTTACCAACTGGATTATCGTAGTGGGTTATGGTGAGTAAAGGGTTCAGGGTTAACACTTTTTACCAACTGGATTATCGAAGTGGGTAATGGTGAGTAAAGGGTTCAGGGTTAACACTTCTTACCAACTGGATTATCGACGTGGGTTATGGTGAGTTAGGGGTTCAGGGTTAACACTTTTTACCAACTGGATTATCGAAGTTGGTAATGGTGAGTAAAGGGTTCAGGGTTAACCCTTTTTACCAACTGGATTATCGAAGTGGGTAATGGTGAGTAAAGGGTTCAGGGTTAACCCTTTTTGGTCAGGGTACACGAACTCAATTCTATTTTTAGTATCATTGGTTACTCACCTTAACCCTTTCTTGCTACAGACTATTTAAGATTAATTTTAAGTCCCGGTAGGGTTAACACTTCTTACCAGCTGGATTATCGAAGTGGGTTATGGTGAGTTAGGGGTTCAGGGTTAACCCTTTTTGGTCAGGGTAAACGAACTCAATTCTATTTTTAGTATCATTGGTTACTCAACTTAACCCCTTTTTCATTGCTTTGGTCATATTGCAGCGACTGGAACACTTAACCATGAATTCCCGGCTTTTTCCACCGGTTTTACTACTATAATTGTCTGAAATACTTCAGGGAAAAGGGATGGCGATTGTGCCTAGCCCTAATCGTAAACATTGGCTCCATCATTGGATTAGGTAGAAGCATGTAATGATCATTGACTTAAACTATTTAATTACCAGAAAATTCACTCATCTCGATTTTGTAATATTCAATAATTTCCTAAAAAATATCCATATAAAACAATAAGAATACGTCCACTGATCAACTAAACTGATTCAACTCGAAGCGCAGGAAACCACTGTCATTGGCATCTGGCTAAATAATGTGGACCATGATCAGAGTGTCTTTAGTAAGCCTGATCTGGATCTATGTCGTCATCATTTGCCGTACGGACAATGGATAGGTCAAATGCTCAAACGGGTCAAATTTGGAACATGAAGAAAAAACATGTACACAATATTTCAATCAACGTACTTTATTTCCAATGATAAAAAATAATTCAAACTTTGAATTTAATTCACAAGATTCAAATTAAAATGAAAAAAAATCAATAAAAAAAACACCCGAGTTTAAGTCTATTCCTTCAAAACACATTAGTTGAAATGATTCACAATGGTCTCTATTAATAGACAGCCTCCATGGTCACGTGGTCAAAGAAGCTATGGTCACCTGGTCGGTCACCTGGTCGGTCACCTGACATATCATGTGATCTGAAAGGCTCATCTGCGTCAATGAGCCCCTACCCTAACCCTAACCCTAACCCTAACCCTAACCCTAACCCTACTAAACCCTAACCCTAACCCTAACCCTAACCCTAACCCTAACCCTAACCCTAACCCTAACCCTAACCCTAACCCAAACCCTAACCTAACCCTAACCCTAACCCTAACCCTAACCCTAACCCTAACCCTAAACCCTAACCCTAACCCTAACCCTAACCCTAAACCCTAACCCTAACCCTAACCCTAACCCTAACTGGATTATCGTAGTGGGTTATGGTGAGTAAAGGGTTCAGGGTTAACACTTTTTACCAACTGGATTATCGAAGTGGGTAATGGTGAGTAAAGGGTTCAGGGTTAACACTTCTTACCAACTGGATTATCGACGTGGGTTATGGTGAGTTAGGGGTTCAGGGTTAACACTTTTTACCAACTGGATTATCGAAGTGGGTAATGGTGAGTAAAGGGTTCAGGGTTAACCCTTTTTACCAACTGGATTATCGAAGTGGGTAATGGTGAGTAAAGGGTTCAGGGTTAACCCTTTTTGGTCAGGGTACACGAACTCAATTCTATTTTTAGTATCATTGGTTACTCACCTTAACCCTTTCTTGCTACAGACTATTTAAGATTAATTTTAAGTCCCGGTAGGGTTAACACTTCTTACCAGCTGGATTATCGAAGTGGGTTATGGTGAGTTAGGGGTTCAGGGTTAACCCTTTTTGGTCAGGGTAAACGAACTCAATTCTATTTTTAGTATCATTGGTTACTCAACTTAACCCCTTTTTCATTGCTTTGGTCATATTGCAGCCACTGGAACACTTAACCATGAATTCCCGGCTTTTTCCACCGGTTTTACTACTATAATTGTCTGAAATACTTCAGGGAAAAGGGATGGCGATTGTGCCTAGCCCTAATCGTAAACATTGGCTCCATCATTGGATTAGGTAGAAGCATGTAATGATCATTGACTTAAACTATTTAATTACCAGAAAATTCACTCATCTCGATTTTGTAATATTCAATAATTTCCTAAAAAATATCCATATAAAACAATAAGAATACGTCCACTGATCAACTAAACTGATTCAACTCGAAGCGCAGGAAACCACTGTCATTGGCATCTGGCTAAATAATGTGGACCATGATCAGAGTGTCTTTAGTAAGCCTGATCTGGATCTATGTCGTCATCATTTGCCGTACGGACAATGGATAGGTCAAATGCTCAAACGGGTCAAATTTGGAACATGAAGAAAAAACATGTACACAATATTTCAATCAACGTACTTTATTTCCAATGATAAAAAATAATTCAAACTTTGAATTTAATTCACAAGATTCAAATTAAAATGAAAAAAAATCAATAAAAAAAACACCCGAGTTTAAGTCTATTCCTTCAAAACACATTAGTTGAAATGATTCACAATGGTCTCTATTAATAGACAGCCTCCATGGTCACGTGGTCAAAGAAGCTATGGTCACCTGGTCGGTCACCTGGTCGGTCACCTGACATATCATGTGATCTGAAAGGCTCATCTGCGTCAATGAGCCCCTACCCTAACCCTAACCTAACCCTAACCCTAACCCTAACCCTAACCCTAACACTTTTTACCAACTGGGTTATCGAAGTGGGTAATGGTGAGTAAAGGGTTCAGGGTTAACACTTTTTACCAACTGGATTATCGAAGTGGGTAATGGTGAGTAAAGGGTTCAGGGTTAACACTTTTTACCAACTGGATTATCGAAGTGGGTTATGGTGAGTAAAGGGTTCAGGGTTAACACTTCTTACCAACTGGATTATCGAAGTGGGTAATGGTGAGTAAAGGGTTCAGGGTTAACACTTCTTACCAACTGGATTATCGAAGAGGGTTATGGTGAGTAAAGGGTTCAGGGTAAACACTTCTTATCAACTGGATTATCGACGTGGGTTATGGTGAGTAAAGGGTTCAGGGTTAACACTTTTTACCAACTGGATTATCGAAGTGGGTTATGGTGAGTAAAGGGTTCAGGGTTAACACTTCTTACCAACTGGATTATCGACGTGGGTTATGGTGAGTTAGGGGTTCAGGGTTAACACTTCTTACCAACTGGATTATCGAAGAGGGTTATGGTGAGTAAAGGGTTCAGGGTTAACACTTCTTACCAACTGGATTATCGAAGAGGGTTATGGTGAGTAAAGGGTTCAGGGTTAACACTTCTTACCAACTGGATTATCGACGTGGGTTATGGTGAGTTAGGGGTTCAGGGTTAACACTTTTACCAACTGGATTATCGTAGTGGGTTATGGTGAGTAAAGGGTTCAGGGTTAACACTTTTTACCAACTGGATTATCGAAGTGGGTAATGGTGAGTAAAGGGTTCAGGGTTAACACTTCTTACCAACTGGATTATCGACGTGGGTTATGGTGAGTTAGGGGTTCAGGGTTAACACTTTTTACCAACTGGATTATCGAAGTGGGTAATGGTGAGTAAAGGGTTCAGGGTTAACCCTTTTTACCAACTGGATTATCGAAGTGGGTAATGGTGAGTAAAGGGTTCAGGGTTAACCCTTTTTGGTCAGGGTACACGAACTCAATTCTATTTTTAGTATCATTGGTTACTCACCTTAACCCTTTCTTGCTACAGACTATTTAAGATTAATTTTAAGTCCCGGTAGGGTTAACACTTCTTACCAGCTGGATTATCGAAGTGGGTTATGGTGAGTTAGGGGTTCAGGGTTAACCCTTTTTGGTCAGGGTAAACGAACTCAATTCTATTTTTAGTATCATTGGTTACTCAACTTAACCCCTTTTTCATTGCTTTGGTCATATTGCAGCGACTGGAACACTTAACCATGAATTCCCGGCTTTTTCCACCGGTTTTACTACTATAATTGTCTGAAATACTTCAGGGAAAAGGGATGGCGATTGTGCCTAGCCCTAATCGTAAACATTGGCTCCATCATTGGATTAGGTAGAAGCATGTAATGATCATTGACTTAAACTATTTAATTACCAGAAAATTCACTCATCTCGATTTTGTAATATTCAATAATTTCCTAAAAAATATCCATATAAAACAATAAGAATACGTCCACTGATCAACTAAACTGATTCAACTCGAAGCGCAGGAAACCACTGTCATTGGCATCTGGCTAAATAATGTGGACCATGATCAGAGTGTCTTTAGTAAGCCTGATCTGGATCTATGTCGTCATCATTTGCCGTACGGACAATGGATAGGTCAAATGCTCAAACGGGTCAAATTTGGAACATGAAGAAAAAACATGTACACATTATTTCAATCAACGTACTTTATTTCCAATGATAAAAAATAATTCAAACTTTGAATTTAATTCACAAGATTCAAATTAAAATGAAAAAAAATCAATAAAAAAAACACCCGAGTTTAAGTCTATTCCTTCAAAACACATTAGTTGAAATGATTCACAATGGTCTCTATTAATAGACAGCCTCCATGGTCACGTGGTCAAAGAAGCTATGGTCACCTGGTCGGTCACCTGGTCGGTCACCTGACATATCATGTGATCTGAAAGGCTCATCTGCGTCAATGAACCCCTACCCTAACCCTAAACCCTAACCCTAACCCTAACCCTAACCCTAACCCTAACCCTAACCCTAACCCTAACCCTAACCCTAACCCTAACCCTAACCCTAACCCTAAACCCTAACCCTAACCCTAACCCTAACCCTAACCCTAACCCTAACCCTAACCCTAGGGTAATCTTTTAGGGTCAACCCTCATTTTTAGAGTTCGTACCCTCGACTTACTCCTTTTTCTTTAATACTGCTTTCTCGGTGGTTTTTTGGCTCTTTTTGCATACAACTCGGTCATTTGACAGAAAATAAGGGTCAGTGGGCGTTTTCCAACCGTTTCTTTCCTTTGTACACGGTCTCCTTTTTTGGAGTAACCTACTCTCGGCGAACTCCGTTTTTCGAACAGACGATCTTATATGCATTTCATAAGTCGGATGTTATGACCTTGAACCTCAGCATCTGTGTCTATTTATAGACTGTTTCCAAAGAGTAGATTGATTGACACGTGACTATGTCTGGGGGGCGGAGTCAAGATCAAGAAGTACTGTCCAACGTTTCAAATAGACATATCTCCGCTAGTCGACAAAGACACACTGTGAAACAGGCATAGATTGCCGCACACAGGTCACGTGATGGCCATCTCGGGTTGGTCATCTTTCGTTTTTACCTTATACCCTACCTTCAAGAACCCTTACTCCGACCCTTTACTCACCCAAACCCAAATCCAAACCCTTGAACAGCTTACTCCCGACGAACCCTCAATTTTAGAGTTCCTTACCCCCGCCGAACTCCTTTTTCTGCAATACTACTTTCTGGGTGAGTTTGTTGCCCTTTTTCCATACAGCTCGGTCAGTTGACAGAAATTAATGGTCAGTTGGCGTTTTCCAACCATTTCTTCCCTTTGTACGGGGACTCCGTTTTTTGGAGTAACCTACCCAAAAAAGGGTAATCTTTTAGGGTCAACCCTCATTTTTAGAGTTCGTACCCTCGACTTACTCCTTTTTCTTTAATACTGCTTTCTCGGTGGTTTTTTGGCTCTTTTTGCATACAACTCGGTCATTTGACAGAAAATAAGGGTCAGTGGGCGTTTTCCAACCGTTTCTTTCCTTTGTACACGGTCTCCTTTTTTGGAGTAACCTACTCTCGGCGAACTCCGTTTTTCGAACAGACGATCTTATATGCATTTCATAAGTCGGATGTTATGACCTTGAACCTCAGCATCTGTGTCTATTTATAGACTGTTTCCAAAGAGTAGATTGATTGACACGTGACTATGTCTGGGGGGCGGAGTCAAGATCAAGAAGTACTGTCCAACGTTTCAAATAGACATATCTCCGCTAGTCGACAAAGACACACTGTGAAACAGGCATAGATTGCCGCACACAGGTCACGTGATGGCCATCTCGGGTTGGTCATCTTTCGTTTTTACCTTATACCCTACCTTCAAGAACCCTTACTCCGACCCTTTACTCACCCAAACCCAAATCCAAACCCTTGAACAGCTTACTCCCGACGAACCCTCAATTTTAGAGTTCCTTACCCCCGCCGAACTCCTTTTTCTGCAATACTACTTTCTGGGTGAGTTTGTTGCCCTTTTTCCATACAGCTCGGTCAGTTGACAGAAATTAATGGTCAGTTGGCGTTTTCCAACCATTTCTTCCCTTTGTACGGGGACTCCGTTTTTTGGAGTAACCTACCCAAAAAAGGGTAATCTTTTAGGGTCAACCCTCATTTTTAGAGTTCGTACCCTCGACTTACTCCTTTTTCTTTAATACTGCTTTCTCGGTGGTTTTTTGGCTCTTTTTGCATACAACTCGGTCATTTGACAGAAAATAAGGGTCAGTGGGCGTTTTCCAACCGTTTCTTTCCTTTGTACACGGTCTCCTTTTTTGGAGTAACCTACTCTCGGCGAACTCCGTTTTTCGAACAGACGATCTTATATGCATTTCATAAGTCGGATGTTATGACCTTGAACCTCAGCATCTGTGTCTATTTATAGACTGTTTCCAAAGAGTAGATTGATTGACACGTGACTATGTCTGGGGGGCGGAGTCAAGATCAAGAAGTACTGTCCAACGTTTCAAATAGACATATCTCCGCTAGTCGACAAAGACACACTGTGAAACAGGCATAGATTGCCGCACACAGGTCACGTGATGGCCATCTCGGGTTGGTCATCTTTCGTTTTTACCTTATACCCTAAACCCTAACCCTAACCCTAACCCTAACCCTAACCCTAACCCTAACCCTAAACCCTAACCCTAACCCTAACCCTAAACCCTAACCCTAACCCTAACCCTAACCCTAACCCTAACCCTAACCCTAACCCTAACCCTACAGCCATCTTTCAACTCAGACGCTCACGCTCGGTAGTGCAAGTGCACACATGATTATTTATTAAAGACACGCCCCCAAACTCTCTCCCGGATCGTTGGCCAGCCAGGAGGACTTCTCTCACAGTCTTCAACTTTGACTCACCCGCCCCGGGCTCTCTCCCGTGTTGCCGAGGTTGACCTTTTTCAACCCCGGCGAGCGTTCGTTCATCTTCGTAAGGTTGCTCTTAACCCTAACCCTAACCCTAACCCTAACCCTAACCCTAACCCTACAGCCATCTTTCAACTCAGACGCTCACGCTCGGTAGTGCAAGTGCACACATGATTATTTATTAAAGACACGCCCCCAAACTCTCTCCCGGATCGTTGGCCAGCCAGGAGGACTTCTCTCACAGTCTTCAACTTTGACTCACCCGCCCCGGGCTCTCTCCCGTGTTGCCGAGGTTGACCTTTTTCAACCCCGGCGAGCGTTCGTTCATCTTCGTAAGGTTGCTCTTAACCATCCTATGACCTTGGGGTCGGGTTCAACCGCAACCCCGACCTCAAACTTTCCATCACTTCGATAGCCAGTTTCAACCTTGACCTTGAACCCCGACCTCAACCGCTGCAAGTCTTCAACCTCAACCTCAACCACAACCTTTGCCTTTCACCTTGACTATCCCATCCAGGACAATGTTCACACACGGCATATGCAATGCAATGCACAAATAACAATTACTCGAACAAAACGTCGAAACTACGGCAAACTTTCAACTTATACGCACAAACTCGGTAGTGCAAGTGCACATGATTATTTATTATAGACACGCCCCCCAAACCAGTTTCAACCTTTCACCTTGACTTTGAACCCCGACCTCAACCATCGCAAGTCTACAACCTCAACCTCAACCCCAACCATTGCATTTCACCATGACTTTCCCTTCCAGGACAATGTTCATACCGGCATATGCAATGCAATGCACAAATAACAATTAGTCGAACAAAACGTCGGAACTACAGCCATCTTTCAACTCAGACGCTCACGCTCGGTAGTGCAAGTGCACACATGATTATTTATTAAAGACACGCCCCCAAACTCTCTCCCGGATCGTTGGCCAGCCAGGAGGACTTCTCTCACAGTCTTCAACTTTGACTCACCCGCCCCGGGCTCTCTCCCGTGTTGCCGAGGTTGACCTTTTTCAACCCCGGCGAGCGTTCGTTCATCTTCGTAAGGTTGCTCTTAACCATCCTATGACCTTGGGGTCGGGTTCAACCGCAACCCCGACCTCAAA
Source organism: Fragum fragum (assembly GCA_946902895.1). NCBI lineage: Eukaryota > Metazoa > Mollusca > Bivalvia > Cardiida > Cardiidae > Fragum > Fragum fragum. The sequence goes on from OX336365.1 coordinate 24,378, forward strand.
CTTTCCATCACTTCGATAGCCAGTTTCAACCTTGACCTTGAACCCCGACCTCAACCGCTGCAAGTCTTCAACCTCAACCTCAACCACAACCTTTGCCTTTCACCTTGACTATCCCATCCAGGACAATGTTCACACACGGCATATGCAATGCAATGCACAAATAACAATTACTCGAACAAAACGTCGAAACTACGGCAAACTTTCAACTTATACGCACAAACTCGGTAGTGCAAGTGCACATGATTATTTATTATAGACACGCCCCCCAAACCAGTTTCAACCTTTCACCTTGACTTTGAACCCCGACCTCAACCATCGCAAGTCTACAACCTCAACCTCAACCCCAACCATTGCATTTCACCATGACTTTCCCTTCCAGGACAATGTTCATACCGGCATATGCAATGCAATGCACAAATAACAATTAGTCGAACAAAACGTCGGAACTACAGCCATCTTTCAACTCAGACGCTCACGCTCGGTAGTGCAAGTGCACACATGATTATTTATTAAAGACACGCCCCCAAACTCTCTCCCGGATCGTTGGCCAGCCAGGAGGACTTCTCTCACAGTCTTCAACTTTGACTCACCCGCCCCGGGCTCTCTCCCGTGTTGCCGAGGTTGACCTTTTTCAACCCCGGCGAGCGTTCGTTCATCTTCGTAAGGTTGCTCTTAACCCTAACCCTAACCCTATCTTCGTAAGGTTGCTCTTAACCATCCTATGACCTTGGGGTCGGGTTCAACCGCAACCCCGACCTCAAACTTTCCATCACTTCGATAGCCAGTTTCAACCTTGACCTTGAACCCCGACCTCAACCGCTGCAAGTTTTCAACCTCAACCTCAACCCCAACCTTTGCCTTTCACCTTGACTATCCCATCCAGGACAATGTTCACACACGGCATATGCAATGCAATGCACAAATAACAATTACTCGAACAAAACGTCGAAACTACGGCAAACTTTCAACTTATACGCACAAACTCGGTAGTGCAAGTGCACATGATTATTTATTATAGACACGCCCCCCCAAACCAGTTTCAACCTTTCACCTTGACTTTGAACCCCGACCTCAACCATCGCAAGTCTACAACCTCAACCTCAACCCCAACCATTGCATTTCACCATGACTTTCCCTTCCAGGACAATGTTCATACCGGCATATGCAATGCAATGCACAAATAACAATTAGTCGAACAAAACGTCGGAACTACAGCCATCTTTCAACTCAGACGCTCACGCTCGGTAGTGCAAGTGCACACATGATTATTTATTAAAGACACGCCCCCAAACTCTCTCCCGGATCGTTGGCCAGCCAGGAGGACTTCTCTCACAGTCTTCAACTTTGACTCACCCGCCCCGGGCTCTCTCCCGTGTTGCCGAGGTTGAACTTTTTCAACCCCGGCGAGCGTTCGTTCATCTTCGTAAGGTTGCTCTTAACCATCCTATGACCTTGGGGTCGGGTTCAACCGCAACCCCGACCTCAAACTTTCCATCACTTCGATAGCCAGTTTCAACCTTGACCTTGAACCCCGACCTCAACCGCTGCAAGTTTTCAACCTCAACCTCAACCCCAACCTTTGCCTTTCACCTTGACTATCCCATCCAGGACAATGTTCACACACGGCATATGCAATGCAATGCACAAATAACAATTACTCGAACAAAACGTCGAAACTACGGCAAACTTTCAACTTATACGCACAAACTCGGTAGTGCAAGTGCACATGATTATTTATTATAGACACGCCCCCCCAAACCAGTTTCAACCTTTCACCTTGACTTTGAACCCCGACCTCAACCATCGCAAGTCTACAACCTCAACCTCAACCCCAACCATTGCATTTCACCATGACTTTCCCTTCCAGGACAATGTTCATACCGGCATATGCAATGCAATGCACAAATAACAATTAGTCGAACAAAACGTCGGAACTACAGCCATCTTTCAACTCAGACGCTCACGCTCGGTAGTGCAAGTGCACACATGATTATTTATTAAAGACACGCCCCCAAACTCTCTCCCGGATCGTTGGCCAGCCAGGAGGACTTCTCTCACAGTCTTCAACTTTGACTCACCCGCCCCGGGCTCTCTCCCGTGTTGCCGAGGTTGAACTTTTTCAACCCCGGCGAGCGTTCGTTCATCTTCGTAAGGTTGCTCTTAACCATCCTATGACCTTGGGGTCGGGTTCAACCGCAACCCCGACCTCAAACTTTCCATCACTTCGATAGCCAGTTTCAACCTTGACCTTGAACCCCGACCTCAACCGCTGCAAGTTTTCAACCTCAACCTCAACCCCAACCTTTGCCTTTCACCTTGACTATCCCATCCAGGACAATGTTCACACACGGCATATGCAATGCAATGCACAAATAACAATTACTCGAACAAAACGTCGAAACTACGGCAAACTTTCAACTTATACGCACAAACTCGGTAGTGCAAGTGCACATGATTATTTATTATAGACACGCCCCCCCAAACCAGTTTCAACCTTTCACCTTGACTTTGAACCCCGACCTCAACCATCGCAAGTCTACAACCTCAACCTCAACCCCAACCATTGCATTTCACCATGACTTTCCCTTCCAGGACAATGTTCATACCGGCATATGCAATGCAATGCACAAATAACAATTAGTCGAACAAAACGTCGGAACTACAGCCATCTTTCAACTCAGACGCTCACGCTCGGTAGTGCAAGTGCACACATGATTATTTATTAAAGACACGCCCCCAAACTCTCTCCCGGATCGTTGGCCAGCCAGGAGGACTTCTCTCACAGTCTTCAACTTTGACTCACCCGCCCCGGGCTCTCTCCCGTGTTGCCGAGGTTGAACTTTTTCAACCCCGGCGAGCGTTCGTTCATCTTCGTAAGGTTGCTCTTAACCATCCTATGACCTTGGGGTCGGGTTCAACCGCAACCCCGACCTCAAACTTTCCATCACTTCGATAGCCAGTTTCAACCTTGACCTTGAACCCCGACCTCAACCGCTGCAAGTTTTCAACCTCAACCTCAACCCCAACCTTTGCCTTTCACCTTGACTATCCCATCCAGGACAATGTTCACACACGGCATATGCAATGCAATGCACAAATAACAATTACTCGAACAAAACGTCGAAACTACGGCAAACTTTCAACTTATACGCACAAACTCGGTAGTGCAAGTGCACATGATTATTTATTATAGACACGCCCCCCCAAACCAGTTTCAACCTTTCACCTTGACTTTGAACCCCGACCTCAACCATCGCAAGTCTACAACCTCAACCTCAACCCCAACCATTGCATTTCACCATGACTTTCCCTTCCAGGACAATGTTCATACCGGCATATGCAATGCAATGCACAAATAACAATTAGTCGAACAAAACGTCGGAACTACAGCCATCTTTCAACTCAGACGCTCACGCTCGGTAGTGCAAGTGCACACATGATTATTTATTAAAGACACGCCCCCAAACTCTCTCCCGGATCGTTGGCCAGCCAGGAGGACTTCTCTCACAGTCTTCAACTTTGACTCACCCGCCCCGGGCTCTCTCCCGTGTTGCCGAGGTTGAACTTTTTCAACCCCGGCGAGCGTTCGTTCATCTTCGTAAGGTTGCTCTTAACCATCCTATGACCTTGGGGTCGGGTTCAACCGCAACCCCGACCTCAAACTTTCCATCACTTCGATAGCCAGTTTCAACCTTGACCTTGAACCCCGACCTCAACCGCTGCAAGTTTTCAACCTCAACCTCAACCCCAACCTTTGCCTTTCACCTTGACTATCCCATCCAGGACAATGTTCACACACGGCATATGCAATGCAATGCACAAATAACAATTACTCGAACAAAACGTCGAAACTACGGCAAACTTTCAACTTATACGCACAAACTCGGTAGTGCAAGTGCACATGATTATTTATTATAGACACGCCCCCCCAAACCAGTTTCAACCTTTCACCTTGACTTTGAACCCCGACCTCAACCATCGCAAGTCTACAACCTCAACCTCAACCCCAACCATTGCATTTCACCATGACTTTCCCTTCCAGGACAATGTTCATACCGGCATATGCAATGCAATGCACAAATAACAATTAGTCGAACAAAACGTCGGAACTACAGCCATCTTTCAACTCAGACGCTCACGCTCGGTAGTGCAAGTGCACACATGATTATTTATTAAAGACACGCCCCCAAACTCTCTCCCGGATCGTTGGCCAGCCAGGAGGACTTCTCTCACAGTCTTCAACTTTGACTCACCCGCCCCGGGCTCTCTCCCGTGTTGCCGAGGTTGAACTTTTTCAACCCCGGCGAGCGTTCGTTCATCTTCGTAAGGTTGCTCTTAACCCTAACCCTAACCCTAACCCAAACCCCGAGTAAAGGGTTCAGGGTTACGAAAGACTCAATTTACTGTACTGATTTACCAAAGTGAGTGACCGGACAGAGTTACCCTGAGTAAAGGGTTCAGGGCTACCAAATAAGGGATTTATTGTTTTGAAATTACAGAGTTAGGTACCAAAGTGAGTGACCAAACAGGGCTACCCTGAGTAAAGGGTTCAGGGTTACCAAAGACAGTTAACCTTCTACTTATCATGATGCTTCGTATTTAAAACAAAGGAATCTATTTTTAGTAACAAGCTTAACTCAACACAACCCCCGCTTTAATCCATACGTTCATAGATATTTACTTCAAACTATTTCAACGTGGAATAATGAAAATACCATCATGAAAATTATTGGTATCAGCTTGTTTTTTTGTTTGTTTTTTGGATTTAGTTTAATTTAAAAAAAAGTATCAGTATAATCGCGACAGGGGGAGCACCTAACCATTTTTCCGTAAATATTATCACAACGTTTCTGGCCTTTCTTTTTCTTTTCTTGTTCAAATGTCCTTAATGGATTTCAACCTAGCTTGTCATTTTATCAAACACTGCTTCATTTAGTAAACTCGTTCTTGGTCGGCTTGGAAAATGTAAATTCATTTTTTCCCCCAAAATAAGGATTTCATTTATTTACCATTAGCAATAACTTTCTTTGTGACATTATCGATCATAATAAACAAAAAAATGAATTATATCACATAAAAACATTTCTTTCATAAGTTCTTTCCGGCATAATTGGTTTGGTAGAGCTACCTTTAAGGGGTTATCAAAAATGTTACCTAGACTTCAGTTTGCGAGGTTCTCACTTTTCTAACAAAGGAATCTATTTTTAGTAACATACTTAACTCTGCTTAACCTTTTTATTGAAACATGGCGACAAGTATTTATTATTCCTTTTCAAGATTTGTGTATCATTATTTGTTGTGGTTTAAGACAATAAGGATATTACAATAAAGAAAAACAAGCTTATTCAAATATTAGAAGCAAGGTTGCTCTGGCTGTGCCAAAGACAGCATTGACTTTTGCAGTAAAGATGTGGTCATTTTTTTATTTACTTTTAGCTTTCATATTCCTTGAAGGTATTCGGACAAATATATTTTAAAACCATTTAAAACATTTGTTGGAACTTGAGTCCTATACTGTGCTAATGCGATCATTTGCTTAATCTATTAAGATCTGAACTAACACCGAGCTAATTGTTCACTGAATAAAAAACACAAAATATTTTCCAAAATACTATAAAAACATCAATTATTGTTAAATAAAGATTATCCTTACCATTAGTTAAACTTTTTTCAAACACAAGAAAAATAATTATCGAACGTCAGTCTACTTCTCCAATCGAATGCTCAAAGACAGATTTCAAACCAAGCATGGCTTTATAAATGGCAGAAACTGTCAGATGATTTCAACAGCCAATCATCATTCAGATAAATCATTTGTGGGCGGAGTCCCTCATCTCGTCATCCCTCATTTCGCCATTTGTCCCGTACCCTAACCCTAAACCCTAACCCTAACCCTAACCCTAACCCCAACCCTAAACCCTAAAACCTAACCCTAACCCTAACCCTAAACCCTAACCCTAACCCTAACCCTAACCCAAACCCCGAGTAAAGGGTTCAGGGTTACGAAAGACTCAATTTACTGTACTGATTTACCAAAGTGAGTGACCGGACAGAGTTACCCTGAGTAAAGGGTTCAGGGCTACCAAATAAGGGATTTATTGTTTTGAAATTACAGAGTTAGTTACCAAAGTGAGTGACCAAACAGGGCTACCCTGAGTAAAGGGTTCAGGGTTACCAAAGACAGTTAACCTTCTACTTATCATGATGCTTCGTATTTAAAACAAAGGAATCTATTTTTAGTAACAAGCTTAACTCAACACAACCCCCGCTTTAATCCATACGTTCATAGATATTTACTTCAAACTATTTCAACGTGGAATAATGAAAATACCATCATGAAAATTATTGGTATCAGCTTGTTTTTTGTGTTTTTTTTTTTGTTTTTTGGATTTAGTTTAATTTAAAAAAAAGTATCAGTATAATCGCGACAGGGGGAGCACCTAACCATTTTTCCGTAAATATTATCACAACGTTTCTGGCCTTTCTTTTTCTTTTCTTGTTCAAATGTCCTTAATGGATTTCAACCTAGCTTGTCATTTTATCAAACACTGCTTCATTTAGTAAACTCGTTCTTGGTCGGCTTTGAAAATGTAAATTCATTTTTTCCCCCAAAATAAGGATTTCATTTATTTACCATTAGCAATAACTTTCTTTGTGACATTATCGATCATAATAAACAAAAAAATGAATTATATCACATAAAAACATTTCTTTCATAAGTTCTTTCCGGCATAATTGGTTTGGTAGAGCTACCTTTAAGGGGTTATCAAAAATGTTACCTAGACTTCAGTTTGCGAGGTTCTCACTTTTCTAACAAAGGAATCTATTTTTAGTAACATACTTAACTCTGCTTAACCTTTTTATTGAAACATGGCGACAAGTATTTATTATTCCTTTTCAAGATTTGTGTATCATTATTTGTTGTGGTTTAAGACAATAAGGATATTACAATAAAGAAAAACAAGCTTATTCAAATATTAGAAGCAAGGTTGCTCTGGCTGTGCCAAAGACAGCATTGACTTTTGCAGTAAAGATGTGGTCATTTTTTTATTTACTTTTAGCTTTCATATTCCTTGAAGGTATTCGGACAAATATATTTTAAAACCGTTTAAAACATTCGTTGGAACTTGAGTCCTATACTGTGCTAATGCGATCATTTGCTTAATCTATTAAGATCTGAACTAACACCGAGCTAATTGTTCACTGAATAAAAAACACAAAATATTTTCCAAAATACTATAAAAACATCAATTATTGTTAGATAAAGATTATCCTTACCATTAGTTAAACTTTTTTCAAACACAAGAAAAATAATTATCGAACGTCAGTCTACTTCTCCAATCGAATGCTCAAAGACAGATTTCAAACCATGCATGGCTTTATAAATGGCAGAAACAGTCAGATGATTTCAACAGCCAATCATCATTCAGATAAATCATTTGTGGGCGGAGTCCCTCATCTCGTCATCCCTCATTTCGCCATTTGTCCCGTACCCTAACCCTAAACCCTAACCCTAAACCCTAACCCTAACCCTAACCCTAAACCCTAAACCCTAACCCTAACCCTAAACCCTAACCCTAACCCAAACCCCGAGTAAAGGGTTCAGGGTTACGAAAGACTCAATTTACTGTACTGATTTACCAAAGTGAGTGACCGGACAGAGTTACCCTGAGTAAAGGGTTCAGGGCTACCAAATAAGGGATTTATTGTTTTGAAATTACAGAGTTAGTTACCAAAGTGAGTGACCAAACAGGGCTACCCTGAGTAAAGGGTTCAGGGTTACCAAAGACAGTTAACCTTCTACTTATCATGATGCTTCGTATTTAAAACAAAGGAATCTATTTTTAGTAACAAGCTTAACTCAACACAACCCCCGCTTTAATCCATACGTTCATAGATATTTACTTCAAACTATTTCAACGTGGAATAATGAAAATACCATCATGAAAATTATTGGTATCAGCTTGTTTTTTTGTGGTTTATTTTTGTTTTTTGGATTTAGTTTAATTTAAAAAAAAGTATCAGTATAATCGCGACAGGGGGAGCACCTAACCATTTTTCCGTAAATATTATCACAACGTTTCTGGCCTTTCTTTTTCTTTTCTTGTTCAAATGTCCTTAATGGATTTCAACCTAGCTTGTCATTTTATCAAACACTGCTTCATTTAGTAAACTCGTTCTTGGTCGGCTTGGAAAATGTAAATTCATTTTTTCCCCCAAAATAAGGACTTCATTTATTTACCATTAGCAATAACTTTCTTTGTGACATTATCGATCATAATAAACAAAAAAATGAATTATATCACATAAAAACATTTCTTTCATAAGTTCTTTCCGGCATAATTGGTTTGGTAGAGCTACCTTTAAGGGGTTATCAAAAATGTTACCTAGACTTCAGTTTGCGAGGTTCTCACTTTTCTAACAAAGGAATCTATTTTTAGTAACATACTTAACTCTGCTTAACCTTTTTATTGAAACATGGCGACAAGTATTTATTATTCCTTTTCAAGATTTGTGTATCATTATTTGTTGTGGTTTAAGACAATAAGGATATTACAATAAAGAAAAACAAGCTTATTCAAATATTAGAAGCAAGGTTGCTCTGGCTGTGCCAAAGACAGCATTGACTTTTGCAGTAAAGATGTGGTCATTTTTTTATTTACTTTTAGCTTTCATATTCCTTGAAGGTATTCGGACAAATATATTTTAAAACCATTTAAAACATTCGTTGGAACTTGAGTCCTATACTGTGCTAATGCGATCATTTGCTTAATCTATTAAGATCTGAACTAACACCGAGCTAATTGTTCACTGAATAAAAAACACAAAATATTTTCCAAAATACTATAAAAACATCAATTATTGTTAAATAAAGATTATCCTTACCATTAGTTAAACTTTTTTCAAACACAAGAAAAATAATTATCAAAGGTCAGTGTACTTCTCCAATCGAATGCTCAAAGACAGATTTCAAACCAAGCATGGCTTTATAAATGGCAGAAACTGTCAGATGATTTCAACAGCCAATCATCATTCAGATAAATCATTTGTGGGCGGAGTCCCTCATCTCGTCATCCCTCATTTCGCCATTTGTCCCGTACCCTAACCCTAACCCTAAACCCTAACCCTAAACCCTAAACCCTAACCCTAACCCTAACCCTAACCCTAGGGTTATGGTGAGTAAAGGGTTCAGGGTTAACACTTCTTACCAACTGGATTATCGAAGTGGGTTATGGTGAGTTAGGGGTTCAGGGTTAACCCTTTTTGGTCAGGGTACACGAACTCAATTCTATCTTTAGTATCATTGGTTACTCACCTTAACCCCTTTCTTGCTACAGACTATTTAAGATTAATTTTAAGTGCCGGTAGGGTTAACCCTTTTGGTCAGGGTAAACGAACTCAATTCTATTTTTAGTATCATTGGTTACTCAACTTAACCCCTTTTTAATTTCTTTGGTCATATTGCAGCGACTGGAACACTTAACCATGAATTCCCGGCTTTTCCCACCGGTTTTACTACTATAATTGTCTGAAATACTTCAAGGAAAAGGGATGGCGATTGTGCCTAGCCCTAATCGTAAACATTGGCTCCATCATTGGATAAGGTAGAAGCATGTAATGATCATTGACTTAAACTATTTAATTACCAGAAAATTCACTCACCTCGATTTTGTAATATCCAATAATTTCCTAAACAATATCCATATAAAACAATAAGAATACGTCCACTCACGTCTGTACACACTGATCAACTAAACTGATTCAACTCGAAGCGCAGGAAACCACTGTCACTGGCATCTGGCTAAATAATGTGGACCATGATCAGAGTGTCTTTAGTAAGCCTGATCTGGATCTATGTCGTCATCATTTGCCGTACGGGCAATAGATAGGTCAAATGCTCAAACGGGTCAAATTTGGAACATTAAGAAAAAACATGTACACAATATTTAAATCAACGTACCTTATTTCCAATGATAAAAAATAATTCAAACTTTGAATCTAGTATTGGGAAATAGACGTTTGGGACTAAAAGTATGACCCTAGGCTGCATTTCCATGTTTCAATTGAGCCTTTCAAGAGCAAAGACAAAATCAAATAGGTTTGTATAGTGTCAGCCTTTATATACTGCCAATCTGTTGAGAATCTTTGACAAACCGTATAGAAGGGGGAGAGTGGTAAAAGGATAAAAGATATGAGGGGTACATGGCGTAGAACGGTTATACTGTATAAGGGTAAATGGATTGAATAGGTAAAGGGTGGAGGGTAGATGGTAAATGGTTGGATGTGTCAAAGGGTAAAAGGGCAGAATGGTAAAAGGTTGGAAGGATGGAACGGAACAGGGGTAAAAGGATGAAATGACGGAAATGTAAAATGTAAAAGGTTTGATGGGTAAAACGGATGAGGGGTAAATGGGCCGACTGATGGAAGGATAAGGGGCAGAAGGAAAGGGGTGGAAGAATGGAAGGGAACACGGGTAAACGGATGAAATGATTGTAGGGTCAAAGGTAAAAGGGCAGAAGGGTTAAAGGGCAGAGTGGAAAAAGGATGGAAGGGTAAATGGTTGCATGCGTCAAAGGATGGAAGGGTAACAGGGTAAAAGGTTGGAAGGATGGAAGGGTAGAAGGGTGGAAAGGAACACGGAAAAACGGATAAAATGAGGAAGGGTAAAAGGTAAAAGGGTGGAAGGGTAATAGGTCAGAAGGAGAGAGGGTCAGAAGTTTAGAGGTCCAGAAGGTTAGAATGGTATAGGGGTATAATGGTAGACGGGTAAAAGGGCAGAAGGGTATAAGAGTAATCGGGGTAGAAGGATAGTGGGGTAGAAGAGTAGAGGGACAGTTGGATAGAGGGGTAGTACGGCAGAGGGGTAAAAGGGTATAAGAGAATTAGGTGTATAAGGGTAGAGGGGTAGAAGAGTTGACCGGTTTGTGGGTGAAAGGGTAAAGGGGTAACGGGTACAAATAGGGCTAAGGGCTAGGGTGATCCTTACCAGGTAGAGGGTCACGATCCTTGTACAGGTACGGGTTAATTTACAATTACAGGTATCAAACAGGTCAGAAGTAATGTTGAGGGCATGTACGGGCTTACCGTTACCCTTGTTGCCTTTGGCACCTAGTCCCCCGATTTTTTCAACTCGTAATATCTACTTCTCTGTAGGGGTATCATCGGGCGCCACCCGACTCATTGTAAGCCGCCGTCATAGCGCAGTTGGTAGCGCGTCGGACTGTCAATCTAGAGGTCCCGGGTTCGATCCCCGACAGCGGCACTCATCCTTTCCGACTATTTGTCTCCGACCAATGGGTCGATAATCGTTAACCTATGTGGGATAGCAGCTGGAGGCTAGGAGATGATGTGATGGCGGTACTGGTATGAGAAATACCAGGAATCCATTGTTAGGTGCTCCAGCCGCCGCGATATAACTGAAAGATTGTTGAAAGCGGCGTAAAACCCCATTCAAACAAACAAACAAACCGACACATTGTTGCTAGGTTCAGCAATAATTTCTTTAGATAAGCCAGGAAAACACTGGTATGTGCATGGACTGCCGTGATATTACCGCAACTGATGAAAACGTCACAAAACCCCATTCAATCAATAAAAACTATAGGATGCTCATGGTTCTTTATTATAAGTCTTTTGTACGGTACGAAAATGTGCCTGGTCCAAGGCAAATCTACCATCGTCATTTCTGGCAGGATACAAATTTTGGTCCTCTTGGTTATGCCCGTTGATATACACATCAAAGGACGAAAATGGGAACGACAAAATAAAGTACCATTAACTAAATAAAAGAAGTATAAATGTTAACCAATTCAAAACTCATAAATACCTTAGGCCAGAAATTATCCAGTAAGACTATCAACTTCAATCAAAAACTGATTAGAAATAATTTCCAAAGGAAAAAATGCAAATATTCAATACAAAAGAACAAACAATCACTGCAAAGTCCATAAAAAATCCATATCACACTTTTCACAGAATGAGGAAAAGCAACTGTATATATTTGAAGGAGAAATGATCACGTGATCTTAGTATCCAATCAAAAAATTGGGGGCGGTGCTAGGTTCATCTCCTGGTTCATCTTTTTGGTTCATCTTCGTCCTTTTCTTATACCCCTAACCCTAACCCTAACCCTAGGTCAAGGTATAGATAAAGGTTAAGCTCAGAGTAGGGCACAGGGAAAGCTACAGGTCACGGTAAGAGTCAAGGTAGGGGTACAGGTAAAGGTAATCGTTCAGGTCACGGTGCGGCTGGGAGTAGAGGCGCATGAAGTGGTACAGGTCAACGTAAGGGTCATTGAGAGGTACAAGTCAAGATACAGGTAATTGTACAGGTCAAGGTAGAAGTTGTGGTACAAGGTAAGGGTCAATGTAGTGGTAGAGTAATTGATACAGTCAAGGTATAGATAAAGGTTAAGCTCAGAGTAGAGGCACAGGGAAAGCTACAGGTCAATGTTAGGGTCATTGACAGGTACAGTTCAAGATACAGGTAAGCGTACAGGTCAGGGTAGTGGTACACGTCAAAGTAAGGGTAGTGATGGTACATGTTAAGGAATTACTATAGATTGCGATTCTGGTAGTGGTCAAGGCAGTAGTATAGGTCATATGCAGGTCAAGGTACAGATCAGGGACCATGTCAAGGAAGAGGTACAGGTATATGTTATGGTCGAGGTACAGGTCAGAGTAGAGGTACAGGTAAGGTTTAAGGTCCAAGTACAGTTTCAGGTATGGTATAGATCAAGGTTCAGATAGTGGTACTTATAAAAGTTAGAGGTCAAGGTGTTGGTCAAGGTAGTGATACAGGTCAAGGTAGGGGTTCGGTGAATGGTCTGGATAGAAGTTAGAGTCAAGATAGGGATAGAGAGAATGCTAACGGTCAAGATACAGGTCAAGGTAGTAGTCCTTGTTGTGATTTGGGTAGTGGTTATTGTCAAGGTACAGATACATGTCAGGGTAGAGATTTATGTAGCAGCTCAAGTTGTGGAAGGGTTAAGGCACAGGTCATGGTAAAGGTACAGGTATAGATAGTGATACTGGTACAACAACAACTTGGTAATTAAAAATATTCTCGAATAAAAATTTATTTTTCTAATGTAAATGAATATAAACAATGGCGAAATTTAATGTGAGAAATAAGTCATAAAAAATAAATAAATTAAATTAAGTGTAATAAACTTACGTACTTGCCAGTCTTCCTTGCAACGGCATTATGAGTGACGTATCAAATGAAAGGACTTAAATTTTGAACTTTCTTATATGGTTCACATCGAATAGTAAGGAATTCATCGTTACAGGTGCAAGTTGGTGCAAGTTGGTGCGGTGCATGTCGTCATTTGTCCGTTACCATGATCTTAGTATCCAATAAAAAAATTGGGGGGCGGTGCTAGGTTCATCTCCTAGTTAATCTTTTTGGTTCATCTTCGTCTTTTTCTTATACCCTAACCCTAACCCTAACCTTAAGGTACAGGCCAAGGTAGGGGTACAGATCATAGTAAGGGTAGTGATACAGGTAGAGGTACAGGTCAAGGTACGGGTACGGGTACGGGTACGGGTACAGGTGAAGGTGGTGGTAGAGGTTAGGGTTAAGGTAAAGGTAGTTGTATACGTCAAGGTTAGGGTGATTGTACAGGTCAAAGCACAGGTAAGGGTAGAGGTTCATATCAGGGTACAGGTTCAGGTAGTTGAACTGGAATACATGAAATCATAGGTTAGGTGCTCAAGCCGCTGCAAATACTGTTAAAAGCGGTGTCAAACCCAGTTCACCAAACCTTCCATTAGATGAACTTCTTTTAATAAACATACATCCGCCTTTCAAATATACAGTTTGTGTCTATTAAGAAAACAAATTAGTTCGAAATGGAGGACGGTCAGACGAAAAGGCGGACGGATACTATAGCAATACAATTAAAAATAATCGTATTGAAGGATGTAGCAAAGAGATACACGATAGTACATATATAACAATCATCTTCATTAAACATACCTCTGTTGATTTACTATCCTTACACGCTCCAAAATAATTACAAAAACACTTTCGAACAATGTTCTAAACGAATTCAATTATTAGGTTTTATAACTAAAAATTATAAAAACAACCGTGTTACAATATGAAAAAAATCCTTTCCTATCTCCTTGTTAAATCAGAACGACATGCATATAAAGATTAATGGTCAAAGTAGTGGTATGGGTCAAGGTACAGGTCCAGGTGCAGGTAAGGGTACAGATCAAGGTGTAGGTCAAGGTGTAGGCCATGGTAGAAGTAGTGGGAAAAGTCTAGGTAAGGGTAAATGTAGAGGTACTGTTATAGGTGCAGGCCAAGGCACAGGTAGGGGTTGAGGTATAGGTATGGGTACAGGGCATGGTAAAAGTACAGGTTAGGGTAGCGACAATGGTGCAGGTCAAGGTAGAGGGAAAGGTAAAGATACGGGTAGTGGTTTGGGTACAGGTCGAGGTAAGAGGTCGAGGTAAGGGGTCGAGGTAAAGGTATAGGTATTGTAAAGGTCAAGATATGGGTCAAGATAGAGGGACATGTTCGAGTACAAGTCAAGGTAGGGGTAATAGCACAAGTCAGGGTGCAGGTCAAGGTAGAGTACATGTCAAGGTAGGGGGTAATTGAACAGGTCGAGGTAGGGGTTGTGGTAAAGGTCAAGGTAGAGGTCAAGGTGGAGAGACAGGTAGAGGTGCAGGTCAAGGTAGAGGGCAGGTATGGGTACATGTCAAAGTAGTGGCACAGGCCAATGCAAGGGTCGAGGTAGAAGTATATCATCGGTACAGGTCAAGGTATGGTCAAGGTAGAGGTACAGGTTATGGGTACAGGTCGACGTTCAGGTCAGGGTAGAGGAATAGGTCCAGTTATGGATATGGTTATAGCTCAAGGTGGTGCTCGAGGTAGAGGGACAGGTATGGATATAGATTAAGGTAGGGGTACAGGTTATGGTATAGGTCAAGGTATAGGTACAGGCCAAGGTAGAGGTGCAGGTATGGGAATATGCCATGGTAGAGGTATAGGTATTGGTACGGGTCAAGGTTCAGGTCTTGGTAGAGGTGCAGGTCAAGGTACGAGTACATGTCAAGGTAGAAGTAAACGTCAAAGTAGATGTACAGGTAATTTTTTCTTTGTAAAATCAGGAATTGTCCAGAAATTTCAGAATACGTTAATTCTTTCAATTATTTTGGTAGAGTGTCAATAGATGATGATTTATACCAAATATTATAACTCTAGGCCTTATGGTTTTAAAGAAGAAGTTTTCCTTCTTTATTTCAATGTTAAATCAAGAATCGCACAGAATAGGGCTAATTTTTCAAGATACGTCCATGCTTTGAAGTATTTTGGTAGACGGTCAATAGACGAGAATTTATACCTCTGGGACCTATGCTTTGGGAGGAGAAGATTTATTAAGTCTTTTCACTTGGTTGCCATGGCAACCAAAGTTCTTAATAGATATCAAATCTTTGAAGAGTTCTAAATGAGCATGACCTAAGAATCATTTCAATGGAGTTAAGTTGAAATCCAATGGTTAGTTAAGGAGGAGATTCTTTTGTAATTTTAAATGGACGAACGGACAAGTGGACTGACGGACGCCGGACGATGACCGATCACAATAGCTCATCCAGAGCACTAAAACACAAGGGGGAATAACAAACAAAAATAGAAAGATAGAATTATTCATCACACACGCTGATTTTCTCAAATTATTCAACAACACTGCATTTCGCCGTCATAGCGCAGGTGGTAGCGCATAATTCACCCAATCTTGAATAATGCAATTGTTGCACGGAGGGACGGACTCTAGACTTTAGTTTTGGCGGACGGACGCAGCTTTTTAATGAATAATACCCAAAAGTAAAACAACATACCTGTGTAGTCTAATCCTTATTAATTCCAAAATTACAATTTTCACAAACAATAAATCAAGCAAAAATCGTCCTAACTAGTAATTAAATAAGAAATGCAAAAATCTGAAAACCGTCTTTACAACTCGACTGACTAGAACAATATGTCATAAATCGCAGGAAATAAAACGTCGCAAAGGAAATGTGACGTCATATGACATCTGCCTGACACCTGTTGACACGTGTCATCGGATGACATTGAGGGACATTCAAACAATTTTCCCAATCTGGGATTAAAGAAACAATTCTACTACAGTAGCAATACGGGTAATAGTTTTTTTTAAAAAAATATTCTAGACCTTTATGGATTTTTGGGGGACCGAAGGCTTTGCTCGTTTTCTTGGCACAGCCGATTTTAGTAATGCACTGAAAGCATATTTTCTAGGTTTAACATAAAATTCAAATATTTAACACTGATTCCATGTTTAATTTCGTTACAAAGCTAAGAAATTCCCATAAAATTATAACCTTGAACCAGGGCTTTTTCTGGCACAGCCGCATTGAGGTATGAAATTATAAGTTAGAATGTGGGTCGCGCTGGTTCAAAAACATCTGCAGCTTGTGTCTGGTGGATAGCCGTGCAACGGCCGAAAAACGTATCTCGCTTTCTAAAATCATGTATTTCGGGCAGCTCACGAGCTCTCACCTGAGGACGGCGGTCGCGACTATATTTTGATGGTGCCGAAAGGTTCGATACAATGTTGGCCCTATTCGGTGATCTATCATTTTAACAATTCTTAATAACCCCGGCAATTGTCCTGGCAAATGGTAGGTGAAAAGTTTGACTCGCGTATTTACGACCTCTTGGCCAAGAACATAGGCGAAGCTATTGCTAAAATGTGCTGAAATGAGGAAGGGCGCGACTTTGCTAACATTATAGCGGGGCTCTAGTCACGATGCTTTGATCATCTTGGCAAAAGGATTATCATTGATACTAAGTTTGTTGAGTTCGGTGACCCTTAGTTTTCCTCCATTATTAATACCCTCGGCAATTATCCAAGCAATTGTTTGTTGAAAATTCTAAATAAAACGTTTATAATATCACTTGAACAGATATGCCTTCGCAGACTGATTCTGTTTTTTTACAGACAATGTTACTTATTACCACAGTCTGGCACCTAGTCCCCCGGATCTTAACCTTATTATGTTCTCGAAGGAATGGGTATCATCAGACGCCATCCGACTCTTTGTCGCTAGGTTTTGCTGTTTTTCTATCCGCTAAACTTTTTGTTCTCTTTGGCAAAGTCCGTTTTGAATGGGCTTTTCTTTTGTTGGTTTGGTGGTCATTTTAGGAGTCATTGAATGTTCGCCCGTCAACAGTTTTTATTACAGATATTTATCTCGTCACAACAAAACTTTGATCATCATTTATTCAATTCCTATACAACCAGCCAGGCTTTTTTCAGTAATGCGAACATAGTAAATTCTCGGATAATTACTATATTATCGATTGGCTAAGTAGAGGATACTGTAATCGATCTTGGTCATTAAGAGACTTAGCGTTCAGATTGGATTACCATACACTTCTTATATTACATATTTGTATTTTTAACATGTTGCTTTTGAACGTCCTGAAGGGGATATCTTGTGGTTTATACTTTTCTGTCTACATTTATGATACAGTGATTTGATGCTAGTACCTTCAGTTCTTTCATATGCCACCTCGAAAAGAATTTCGATTTCCATTGAAGTCCACCGCTGCCTTGTAACTGGTCGGAACGTGAACAGAAACCTCTTCAACACTCATTATTTCCTATTCCTCAGATATTTTATTTATTTTTACTTCTCGAACATCTTCCATGTCTTCAACTTCCGTCTCGGCTTCTTTTTTTTATTAGCCATTCGTTCTTCAACAATAGGGACTTTCCAAGGTATGGTGTGATGCAAGCAGAATAACTTACTTAACTTTTTAAACAACAGTTTGGACTGTATTTCTAGATCTTGCAGCCGATACTGGTTAAATGGCATATCCATAATTAGTCTTTAAATCCCTTCATATTCAATAAACCATCCGTTTTTGCACCAGGGCAACACAAGAAACAAAACATATCAGGATTACTAAACTTTCGTTTGACAACTTCAATTCAACTTCTGTATACTTTCTCTAGTCCATGGTAAAGAGTTAGGTAGTTTTTAAAGGTAGGTATCGATGTTTTTTTCATGCCACAGATTTTAATACTTTTTGTTTACTCTCGTATACTATTTGAATACACTATGCCGAAAAGCAGTTTTGCTAAAATCTGAGATCGCTTATCAGGAAAAAGCAGGGTATTTCCTTGATAGCCTACGTAGGCCATTAATCTATTTTTAGATTAATCCGAGACAGTTGCGAAGATTATATGATCATTCACGTGGCGCGAATTACCGTTGGGGCCTTGAATTTAGTTTAAATTACATCACACAAACGTCATCATTACGTCATCAGGAGTTATGTTCGCTAGCCAGTGTTTAATTCTGTAAAGATAAGTCCAAAACTGTCGTAAGAGTTATTACGAATAATTACACTTACTGTAGTTTTGCGCTTATGATTTCATGTGACCTGAATTAGGACGTTGGCTGTTTGGCTAGTAAATTTGTTAACTTCAGTTGACTTTGGGTCATATGCGAATGAGGTCATTCGATGTCGTCAGCCGAATTCCGTGATATCTAAAAATAACCTCGAATTTCGCTGAACCTTTCCGATATAACCATAAATAGCCACTTTGGGCTTATTAGACTACCACCAAGACAATACCCGACTCAACTTAAAGTATTGAGTGTATTTTTCGGCACTTGATAATTTTCTCTTATCTATGTTTCAGAAACATCGATACCTCCCCTTAAGTACAGATTCCGACTCTATGTTATTTTACGTAATAGTTGACACACACTTCCATACGCCATACGTACGGACATTCTTCTCTTGTTTCCCCACTGTATTATGAAACTGAATTGGGCAATTTCAGACGAAGTGTCGGCATTCAATTATTTTATAAACATGGATGGGAATGCTGGTTGGGACTTATACCTCGTGCCGGAAGTGGTCAACCAGAGGTGTTAAGCGATGTGTTGAATGAACGGTCATTTCAATATTTTACAGAAAGTGAATACGACTTTTGAACTGAGTTTAAAAAATCTATGTATTGGTACAGTTGCAAAGCGAACTCAACAAAATTTTAGACTGGTCCAAATTGAAAGAAGCTGCAGACGACATTTTCAAGTTGGTGGAATTTAAATTTTCTTTGTCTTTTTGGATAGAAAACATTGTGTATAATGAAGAAATTGCTTGATAAAAGCAATTTCTTCATTTTCCACAATGTTTTCCAAAGCTTTTTTCTTGGGGGGCGTAAAAAGGAGGGCTTGTATAGGAATGGGTTAAACCACATCGACAAGATGTGTCTATTACCTGATGACTGCAGTAATGTACTGCAGACCTTACAAGACAATATGGAAGAATGTCCTGAAGTTTATTGGTTTCGTCTATTGATAATGTGCTAAATTGGGAGAAAATAAGTGGTGGTGTTGATTCAAAAGTGTTTGACAAGAATGAAGTAATTCGAGTAACAGTTCATTCTACAATTAAAATCGAATCTGATTTTATGGAACTGTTCTGGTCAAGAAGTGGCCTTCAAGAAGTAGTTGGCAGTAGGGGAATGCTGTATAGCTGTGCTATTTTTTCAGACTGTGCTAACTACCATAGCAATCTAGACGGAAAGGCACTTGATATTTCCAACACGTTAAGGAGTGTATGCTTGGAAATGAGTAAGCTTCTATTCGTGCAACTATATACGGATCTACTTCATTGCAGACTTGTTGTTCGATTTTATCCAGTATCGGGATGTATTGTTGGCGGAATGTCTTCCCAAAAGAAACTTCAGCAGGCTTTGAGAGAGGCGAAGATGGTTATTTGTCGGCATTGGATAGCAACGAAGCACCTGTAGACTTCTGTATCTGAGTTAGCTGGAAAGACTTTGTGAAAGCAAGTGACTGTCTAGACGTTGATAAAGTCTTTGAACTGCTGAGGAGAAAACCTATGTTGATGCCGTTTCCATTTTGTACAGAGAGATGTGTTCATGACGTCGGGTACAGGTCAAGGTAGAGGTACAGGTCAAGGTAGAAGTAGTGGTACAAGTCAAGGTAAGGGTCAATGTAGAGGTACAGTTATTGGTACAGGTCAAGGTACAGGTCAGGGTAGAGGTACAGGTCAAGGTAGAAGATATGATACAGGTCAAGGTAAGGGTCAATGTAGAGGTACAGTTATGGGTGCAGGTCAAGGTATAGGTCAAGGTAGAGGTATAGATAAAGGTACAGCTCAAAGTAGAGGCACAGGGAGAGGTACAGGCCACGGTAAGGGTCAAGGTAGCGGTACAGGTCAAGGTACAGGTAATGGTTCAGGTCAAGGCACCGTTGAGAGTAGAGGTACAGGTAGTGGTACAGGTCAAGGTAAGGGACATTGAGAGGGACTGGTCGGGATACAGGTAATGGTACAGGTCAAGGTACAGGTCAGGGTAGTGGTACAAGTCAAGGTACTGGTAGTGATACAGTTTGTTATCAGGGTACAGGTTAAGGAAGTGGTATAGGTCAAGGTTCTGGTAGGGGTCCAGGTAGCAGTATAGGTCAAGGTACAGGTCATGGCGCAGGTCAACGTAGAGGTAAAGGTGCAGGTCGAGGTTCAGGTCAGGGAACATGTCAAGGAAGAGATACAGGTAAGGTGTTATGGTCGAGATACAGGTCGGATAAGAGGTAATGGTAAGGTTTGGATCCAAGTACAGTTTCAGGTATGGTATAAAGGTTCTGATAGAGGTATTTGCAAAGGTAAAGGTCAAGGTAATCGTCAAGGTAATGGTACAGGTCAAGATGGGGGCTCGGGCAATGGTCCGGATAGAAGTACTGGTCAAGGAAGGGGTAGAGAGAATGGTAATGATCAAGGTACAGGCCAAGGTAGTAATCCTTGTAGTGGTTTGGGTAGTGGTTATTTTCAAGGTACAGGTCTGGGTAGAGTTATAGGTCAGGGTAAAGAATGATGTAGAAGCTCAGGTTGGGGAAGGGTTCAGGCACAGGTCATGGTAAAAAAAAACAGGTATAGATAGTGGCACTAGTACAAAACCAATTTGATAACTAAAAATCTTCTCCAATACAAATTTATCAAAAATTGTTTTAAATGTAAATGAGTATAAACAATGAAGAAATCAAATACGAGATATAAATCTAGAAAGTCACCAAACTAAGGAAATAATCAATTCACGTTTATGCCAGATTTCCTTCAAACGACATGATGAGTGACGTATCAAATGCATGGACTTAAATTTTGATCTTTCTTATATGGTTCATATGGATAAGTAAGGAATTCATCATTACTGGTGAAAGTTGGTACGGTGCATGTCGCCATTTATCCGTTACCCTAACCTTAGGGCCAGAATGGTGACAGATCGGGGTCAGAATGGTGAGAGATCGGGGTCAGAATGGTAAGAGATCGGGGACAGGGTAGGGTAGGGTCAGATTGGTGAGAGATCGGGGACATAATGGTGAGAGATCGGGGACAGAATGGTAACAGATCGGGGACAGGAAAGGGTCTGAGTTGAGGTCAGCGTCAGACATCGTCATCAACATCATCGGTGACAGGGTAGGATCAGGGTGAGGTCAGGATAAGACATCATAATCATCATCATCATCATCATCGGTGTAAGGGTAGGGCCAGTGTATGGTCAGGGTCAGACATTATCAACACAGTCATCATCATCATCATCAATCACAACAACATGCATCATCATCACCCTAGGGTTCACTTTGTGCTACCACAAACATAACAAAAAGAGCCTTAAGGAAAGGCTTAATTTTCTAAATCGTGACACAGGATATCAGATTTTCTATCATATATGAAATTCGAGATGAGAGCTTCATCTCGACGATAAATTGAGTAACAGAAATCGTATTGATAATGATGATGTTAATAGTATGAAAAATATAAATCATTAAAAGTAAATTATAATGATTAGAGAGAGCTGATCAGAGGAATGATCGGTTAACAGCCTTGTTGTAAAGGGATCCCTTCGGTATAACACGAATATATTGGGCTGTTATGTAAATTATCCGAAAAACAATAACGCACCCTTTTAAATTAACAGGGTAAAATTTATGATTTGATGAAATGTATTTCATCTTTTTATATTTCAACCGATATGCCGCCAAATACTTATTTCTGGTTGGTTGATTAAAAGATGCGACCAGACATCGTTTCAATCGGCCTGGTAATATCATGGCATGGTGTTTATTTTTCTAGCATTTTTCAACTATCAATTAAAGTGAAAACGCAAATTAACATTTATAGAATTATTTTTTTTCCTTTTTGCTGCAGGATATATTGCGAGATTAACTTTAATTAAAAAAAATCTAGCTCTATTTTCATTATTTAAAAAGCTAGCCTTATTACTAGATAATAGGGGCAACATAACACGTATATTATAACCAGAATATGATAAATGGGCTACCAAAATGTCGTAAATACAATTTGAGGTAATATATACTTAAGACATTTTGGTTGTCCATCGACGATATAATGTCTGGTTCAGTTTGATCTTTAATCTAACCTTTTTTTACCGAACAAACCATCATAACTTCAATATTTACGGAGGCTAAGAAAAGGTCTGATTCTGAAGGTTGCCGGACACAAGACGGTTCAATGACATTTTCACGGTGGATTCATTCGTTTATTAAGGCGTTTGTTTCAACATTTATAAAATACTGAGTAATATAATTCTTTTTATTGTATATGATGAAAAATAGACCACGAAAACAAAACAGCCTTCATTTATTCCTTAAGGCCTTTTAATGCTTCTGAAGAACAATACTGAGAACATGGAAAACGGAGAAATGAATTATGTACTACTAACTTACTTTAAATTTCCATCATTATCATTCACATTATTTAGCTCATGCTTTCAATGTAAATGAAGCTGATATGACTGGACGCACTAATATAAGGCTTAAGGAAAACAAAATCGAAAGTGAATCCTCCCCGCAGTGACATTTTTTGTTGTTAATTTTATTTGCTACAGACTTTATGGTCATCAGGCGCTTTGAGTGAAAGATTTTTTACGTCGGACTAATTTGGAATATGTGCATCCTAGGCCCAGAGTATGTACGAGAGATCTTAGATAATTTCATCATCTCTTTAATCAATAGGTGATTTACCACCAAATCTGTAGTGTGAATTTATAGCAGAAGTGAGGTAACGTTTTCATGCATATGAGTTTCCATGTTTACCCTATGCTTTCTTATATTATTCTAACGGGACGCATCTATTTATTTCATTTTCCCTAGTTAATAAATCAATAGCCTTTGGTTCATAGTTCGAATAAATAATCCTAGGAGAAAGAGTCACTAAATCTTTGAATATCAAATCATAGCACAGGGTAGGACACGTATCAATGGACATAGAGTTCAATGTTATTGGAATCATATCCTACCGGGACACAACTCAGTATATATTAACAAAGGTAAATAATTTCAGGGCCATTAACAACGTATGTCTAACCCTTGGAGAAAAGACGTCAAATATTTAAGTGTCAAATTATAGCATAAGTGAGGACATGATTCAATGCATAGGAATTTTAATGCTTTCCCTATCCTATCCTATGTACCGGGACGCTCCTCTATATCATTTTCATCAATTGAATAATGTCATAACCTTTGGTTCATGGTTCTAACATCACGTATGAATGACCCTATGAGAAGGTGACACCAGATCTGTTAGTGTCAAGTTAAAGCACAAGTAAGAACACGTCTATTTGCAAATAGATTTACGTGTTATCCTTAGCCTATCCTACAAGGACACACATCTTTACATGTTAGCACTTAAAAAAAATTAAGGGTCTTTGGTACAAGACCAAAAATCACTTATAAATAACCTAGGAGAACGTGACAACATATCTTTAGTGTCAAATTTAATTACAAATAAGGACACATTCTTATGATCAAGGGTTTCTTCTTTCCCGTTTATTTTCTGACCGGGACATACTGTTTATATTTTTTCAAAGACAAAAGGTTTAAAGGCCTACGGGCTACAATTCTGGGTTTATCATGAATCAATCTTTGGATAAGTTTACACTAAATCTACTCGTATCAGATTATAGCCCAAGTAAAAAAAACCGTTTTTATAGATAAGGATTTGTATATTATCCATACCCTAGCAGAGGGAAACATACATTTCTTTACAATTGTGTTTATTTAAGACATAATTTTCGAGGCCTTTCGTGGGGCCTTTGGTTCAGGGCCTTTCGTCCGGCCTTCTGCAAAATAGCTGAAATCATGCATTAATAGGCACAGTCACGTTAGAATAACTCTTGGAGAAAATTACCTATTGTCAAACTATAGCACAAGTGATGACACGTTTTTATGTTAATGGAGTTAATACAGGAGGGTTTGTCCCGGTATAAAAGGATACGGAAAACATAGAAATCCATTAGCATAAGAACGTGATACCTTGTGTGATTTAATTTGCTACGAAAAAAATTGATGTCACATACTCTCATGGTTATAAGGCCCTCGGGTTTGGTAAAAACCTGATTTTCCATTGATACGACACGGATAATGTTTTAGTGTCAAATTTTAGCATATTTAAGGACACGTTTTATGCATATGGATTTAAAAGTTATCCTCATCCTATTCTACCCAGCGGTCCTCCATATTTTCCTCCTAAAGGGTCTATAGTTCATGGTTCGGAAAGCACGTATTTGGGTGACACCAAATCTGCCAAAAAGTGTCAAGTTATAGCACAAGTGAAGATACGTACTTATTTTTATGGATTTTATGTTATCCGCTTCCAACCGGGTTTACAATGGCAGGTAATTTCGGAACAGTACGAAAAATCACGAATGAATAACTCTAGGAAAAGATACCACCAAATATTAAGGTGTCAAATTATAGCACTAGTGAGGACTCGTTTTCATGCATTTCCATGTTAGCAATAACCTGTCCAATCATATCTAACCAGTTAGAAATCCTACATTTTTTTCCTAATGTTTATTAATTTTATGGTCTTTTTTTCATTGGTCTTAAATCAGGAATGAATAACTCCTGGAGAGAATGGTATTAAATCTGTAAGTGTCAAGTAAAAGCACAAGTCGTGACAAGTTTTTATGCATATAGGTTTTCACCTTATCCGTATCATGTCCTACCGAGATACACATTAATTTCAGGACCTTTTTACAATACCAAAAATCACGTATGAATAGCTCTAGGAGAAGCTGAAACCAAATCTTTTAGTGTCAAATTAAAGCACAAGTTTTTATGCAAATAGATTTCCAAGTTATTCGTATCCCACCAAACCGAGACGTGGCTCTCTATGTGTTTTATGTTGGGCTTGGGGTAACGATTTTGGATTCCTCATTTATCAAGTTGAATAAGGCGACACTAAACATTTTAGTGTCAAGTTATAGCACAAGTGAAGACAGGTTTTTATAGACATTGATATTATTTCTATCTTATCTTACCTTGACACTTCTATCTTTATTTTTAACAAAGAAAAGAGATTGGGTTCATCATCAAGCTGCATAACTTGAGCCGAACTTGATATCAAACAAAAGAGCACGAAATAAGCTTTTGAAAATTATATCATTTAAGCGTCTAAAAATTGACAAAGACGTCAATGAATATGTTGAACCGGTAACATATGTGCCGCAAAAACTCATTTTTGACTCTACGTCAAACTTTTTCAGCTCAATGCTCAACTCAGGTTTCATCTGTCGATCTTTATGTCAATTTAATGAAGACTGTCTTAGCTTTAAGAAAAACACAACGACAACCACGAGAAAGAAAAAAGGAATAACCTGGATTCGTTTGAAATTAAATAACAAAAAGAAGCTTTAGACTCTGCAACAATTTGTGAGCTAAGTCCTCTTCCTGGGCTCCACCAGAAGTGACGAACCCTAACCCTTGCCCTAACCCAGTATGTTTGCAAAGGATTAAGAAAGGCTGAATAACATTTCTATAACAGAATACTCATTGAAATGAAAAGCGTGGTTAAAGGCTGCCCATGTTAAAGTATTCGAACAGAGGTGCTGAATGACTTGATTATTGAGGAGTTAGCATGTTTGATTAAATTAACAAGTCTTAAATTTGTTTGGCATTTTGCTTGATTCGAAAGAAAAGGATAGCTATTATTGTAGGAGAATGAAAACCAAAAGTTTCAAAGTGAAAATATTACTGGATTTGAGGTTTCTTCTCTTGTTGTTATCAGTTTTTACTTCTTAGTCTGAGTCGATGTGCTTATTTATCACGTGCAGGAATTATTTTAAATATTATGTTACTTTTTAGTATCTCGCTTTATCATATTGAGATCGAATTCAAAACTAACAAATATATAATTTTGTAGAAAGACTTTATTAAAATAAGTCAACAAATCATTATCCAATCGAACCGGGTATTGGCAGATAATCCTTGAGTAGCGATGCCATGAGATTGACTAAATATGGTTCAAACTCGTTCAACGTAACAACACCGTCACCTGTATAAACAACGAGAAACCATTCAAAATGTACACAAAACTTGATAAAAACATGAATAATCTAGAGGGCTATTGTTCCTAGGCGGCTCACATGAGATAAAGGATACACGCCTCCTGGGTCAGGGGATATTCTTTTGATTTCCCTTTTTGCCATGGCAACCAGAGATTTAACAAATTTCTTTAACTTCTTTGAAAGAGGCCATGGGTTTATAATGGTTTGTTTGAATGGGGTTTTACGCCGCTTTCAACAATCTTTCAGTTATATCACGGCGGACACCTAGCACCTAACAATGGAATCCTGGTATTTCTCACACCAGTACTACCATTACATCCTTTCCTAGCCTCCAACTGCTATCCCACATAGGTTTACGATCATCGACCCATTGGTGAAAGACAAATAGTCGGAAAGGATGTGTGCCGCCGTCGGGGATCGAACCCGGGACCTCTAGATTGACAGTCCGACGCGCTACCAACTGCGCTATGACGGCGGGTTTATAATGGTAAAGTAATTTATATTTTAAGGTAATAGAATATTTTCGCCAAAGTTGGTTAGGGTTAGGGATGTCGTTTGAAAATCACCTATTTTCCTTATAGGCTCCAACCCTTTTTGGCCGATATGACTTTAGCAACTTTGAAAGGAGTCAATGTACTAGCGATTGTGAAATGTAAAACAGAATTTTTCTTTTATCACTTATGACTAAATACATGCGACTAACTTTCCAGAGAATAAAAATTAAAACAACAAATGAAAAAACGATCCCAATTCAAGTGCCGCTTATATGTTCGGTGTAAAAACGGTATCTAATGGCTAGTTTTGCATTGGCGTTTTATCCTTTGTTTTTATGTTATGGTCATATGTTTAAAAACTTCTAGAAAGTGAATAAAAATGCATTTTGCTAGCTTACAAGCTTAAGACAGACTTCTTAAGAAGTTTAACCTTCAATTGTTCGATGTGACAGGCTCTTGTGGGTAGCTCGTAAAGGTATTATACATCACAGACGGACACAATGTCACTTGTTTACTTACAAAAAAATCAAAGCGTTAAAAGCGCTGAAGGCCTGGTTTTTAAAGAGGCAAGGTGACATTTGAAGGCACGCACTCCAAATTTTGAATCTTTTTAGCAAGGCTTGAAAAATGTCGAACGGTATGCTCACTATATAGCGCTGAGTCCGCCAAAAACAACTAATTCCCAAGGTATAGATTACTACGCCCGATACCGCTTTGCAGACAGGCGCAACTCGCGTTTTCATAATTTTAGTTGGGTTGATTGGTTTGCTACTAGCCAGTCAATTTATCCATTCCATCATTCAGTCTAACAATCGTAATAATGCTGTTTTTTTAGGGGCACTAGCTCGTCGCCTCTTTCTTTTACATTGAATTGAATTCCATAAAGAAGTTGTATTTTACTGTGGGAAAGAGAGAAATTGATAGGGTCAATTTCTCTCTTTCCCACAATATGGTCCACCCTACACTCATACCCCATTATTTTTTAATTTCTACCCTAGATATATATCAAATTACACTCATGTTGATTTATTGTCTGCAACCTGTTCCAAGTTGGCCCTGTCTAAAATTTTGTCGTCTGTTAAAGGGTTTAAGGATTGGACAAGGCTTTTAATTTTTTCCTAATTTAGATTAATCCATTACAAGACAACAAATGTTTAGACAGGTCCAAATTGTAAAGGGTTGCAGATTACATACAATATGTAAAATTTTTAGCAGAAAGGGTAGGTAATATTAGGGAGAAAGGAGAAAGTGTTAGTTAGCAGCATTTTCTTCATTTCCCTATTAGCAAGGTCATCCGTCAAGATCAAATATAAAAGCTATGTATCTTTAACACAGAAGTGATTTTGGCAGTGATAAGTAAGAAAATATCTGGTATACATGATAAGGTCAAGGTGAATAATTAAGGTTATATTCCAGAAAATTGACCTCGTGTGTTGTTTCGTCTATTCAGTTCCCTCGCCTTCAGTACTATGAAAGAGCAAGATTTAATTCATTTAATTTAACAACGAATGGTACATTTCCAAGAAACAAACTTCTCCTTTAGTTTTCAATTCCAAAGCTGAAATGAAAATCCAAAGATTGTCCTCCAAGTTATATTGAAAAATTACTAAAAGCCAGCTGACTTTACAAAATATTTTTCTCCAAGACACAAGAAACTCCTTAGGTTTGTTTAAACTCCAAAGTCTAAATGAACACAAAGATTGATTTCAAAGCCAAACTGTAGCATAGAACCATTTCGATGCCAACTACAAAGTTTAGAT
This sequence comes from Fragum fragum, assembly GCA_946902895.1. Taxonomy (NCBI): domain Eukaryota; kingdom Metazoa; phylum Mollusca; class Bivalvia; order Cardiida; family Cardiidae; genus Fragum; species Fragum fragum. Next base: position 53,018 of record OX336365.1, read on the forward strand.
ACTAAAAAGTATCATAACCTGCTGTAAAGCACATTTAAAACCAAGTGCCTCCCATGTTTTTATGATCTGCAAAACCTAGAGTACCAGAGTAATGATGCTATCGTGACCTACTTATCAAAATCGAGGCTTTCACACAAATATAAGAATAAAATGCAGGCGTTCAAGTGAATAGCATTTTCGTAAATAGGTACCAATATGGAAGAGTAATTTCATAGGGGCGATCTCACCTTCTCTTTGAAATTTCTTACGAAAAGATGGCGTGTTTTGACGGTTGAGATTCGGCGAGAAATGGGGTGGTGCGTTGAAAACACGAGCTGGTTTCCTATTTATTTCAATTTTAATAAGGATGTTCGCTTATGCAATCAAAGTAATACAGAGTTTCTCCAATATTTTTACATTATGTTTTTGGTTTTTTGTTTGTTTGTTTGTATGGGGTTAAACACCTCTTTTAGCAATCTTTCAGACTAATTGCGGCGGTTGGAGCAGCTAACCATGGTTTCCTGTTATTTTTTCACACCCGCAATACCACTAAATCCTTCTGAGCCTCTAGCTGCCCATCCAACATATGTTTATTACATTAAGAAGATAAATGTATATATTCTACAAAAATGCATTCCGAAGTGACTTTAGAGAAAAACGGTCATTTATTTTCTTGAGTGTGAAATTGACACTTATAAAGATACCTCCTACAAATGAATTGGTAAATAAAAGCCCATTTTGAATTCAAACGAGGCCCATCCCTTATTCTTCGGAAAAAATATATCCTATCAGACAAAATAGTTGATAGATTTATCGATATCTATAAAATACATGAGGATCTATGGTCATTTTACAATGTCTATTGATGACTCGTTTTTGTCCAAAATTTCAGTGAAATCAACATTCGATGTTAGCTAAAATGATATTGTTGGAGTAATACGGTCTTTCTCATTTTCTATAAAAAAGTCATACATTATAAGAATTCTGGTGATCAAATTTTCACATCGGGTCATAGAGTAAGTTCTTAATATTTTGAGATTTTTGTACATTAAACGGGGGAAATTCGAGAAAAAAATGCCATTTCTTTTTAACCCATTCAGGTAGTTTGTAAATCAGTAATTTCACCAACTTTTAACGAATTGAACTTTATTTGCAATAATAATCAGACTTTTCATGTATTAGATTTTGTTAAGATAACTTTAAAAAAATTTCTATACCCCAAAACTGTATGTAGACACATTTTCGTCTGGTATATATAATCCTAAAACCGGCCAATTGTTAGTAGAGTGAAATGTGGTGAACGCTATTATGTGCTAGGTATGTGAAATCTTTGAATATACGAGAGAGACAGAGACGCAAATAAATAGAAAAATGGCGGAAATATAAGTGATGTGCGTCTAATTCACGAGCAAAGATATTGAATTTAACTTAAAAATGGCAGGAACTACGGTTCCTGAAGATACAAGGTAAAACATGTGTATCCTACTTTACAAACAGAAAAGAGCGTCATAATTTGAAAAAAGATCTGCAGGCGGTACAAAAAACCTTTTGGTACAGCGTAAATAATGCTCAATTTTACATAGCGTTATTCGTTTTAATTTACTCGGCGTAAACTATTACGCGGTACGTCATATGAACCGAAATACGCAGGAGCGAACATCCATAAAAGTTTTATGGAATGTAAAATGTACCAGTCTACTTTTTTTCTTTCATTCTTCTATTTTACGTTTTCTTTTCCACTGGAACATATTAATAAAGTTTAATATTTCAAAATAATATGATTACAAATATAGTCGATTGGAATAGTAAGTGTTTAAAAACTCATTGTATTTTTTCGGAATTTTCCGTGACACAGCGTAGTAATATGCAAGCACTGCGTTGAACACACAAAGCACTTCGTGTCGCACAAAAGTTGATAACGTATACTAGACCTATTTTTTGTGCGCGCGTGAGCACAAGAAAGCTACGTAGTACACACGTTGTTCGTTTTTTGACTCGCTAAAACCCTATTTAGTCGATGAGCGTCTATCGATGACATATTAAGCGTTCTTACACGATAAGTTTTAAAGCATTACGTTTTCAACTTTCATTTTGTTATAGAAGATAAAGATTCATTATGCATCAAGTGACACATTATCGACGTCGGATTCTATAACTTAGATATATCAACTATCTTTTAGATGCAGTCATAGGTCAGTGACCTGTATAATCAAGTAATCAAGTCTAAACATGTGTAATGCAAAATAAAAAATGAATAAAAATTTACTTTTATTTGCATTTCTAAGTTCTCCAGTGTATAACGTAATTGAAATTTAAAAAAACAATTCCTCACATAATTACACTAATTGTTTACTTCTATAGCTCCTGTTTGCTTAAGGGATACAAAGACACATTTAAAACGAATGAAGGAAAACAAGAACTGCATTCAGTATAACGAATCGTTTTCTGGCGTGTATCTTTAGAATTAAGGAAACACAAAGTAAATACTTTACGAAATATTCGAAATTACTGAGGGATTATTTTTTCACATTAAGTTGTATGCCATTTCGCACATGCAAGAACACCTTGAGACAGGGGTCTAGTTGTCGAAATCGGATTTCTTAATTTCAACCCAAATTTATTTCGCCTCTCATGCCTCATGTTTCTAGAGGTAAGACAATTTTAATGTAAAATAACACTCTCATTACAAAAACTACAAAGCTAGTCTCTGTAAATAACACTCTTACTATAAAAACTACAAAGTTTATATAAAATATCATTCCTACTATAAAAACTACAAAGTTAATGTAAAAGAACACTCTCACTACAAATATTTAGAGGATAATCATTTGGTTATTTTTTGTATGAAAAATCTATCACGAGGATGCGTTGGTAGGCATTGAAAAACGAGTCCGAAAGACGGGTTTCAACGTATTCGAGTGAGAGATTTTTCATACAAAAAAACCCCAATTGATTATTCTATCTATCATATTCGAAACGGCTTTATTTTCAATTCTTTCATAATTATTTATATTATATTCGCCATTTTCGTACCGTGCGCATTAATATATATCAATAGATTTTGTTTTGAATAATTTTTGTTCGACATCATGGATTGCCTTTCCAAGTATGCGAGGGTTTAAATGGATTTTTGAGGGAAAATCTGCATTTTTTAGACACTTTGAAACTAGAAGTGTCAGACACGAAAATAATTTAGACGAAACATATAATGTATCTGAGGGCGACTACCTTATCGGCGATCTAGAGGCATCGGGATATTTCGAGCATCGATCCAAAATTCAAGACTATGACAGTTGATATCATCGCTAGTGATGATATCAAAATTAATTACACTGTAAAATCCCAAAATTTCAAAGCTAGGAATATGATAATATAAGTTAATGTAAAAGAACACACCATAAATACTCAAAGTTAATGTAAAACACTGTCACTATAAATACTACAATGTAAATGTAAAAGAACACTCTCAACACAAGTACAACCAAGTTTACGTAAAAAAACACTCTCACAATAGATACTACAAAGTTAATGCAGAATAACACTCTCACCACAAATACTACAATGTTAATGTTAAAGAACACTCTCTCTATAAATACTACAAAGTTAATGTAAAAGAACATTCTCACTATAGATACTACAATGTTAATGTAAAAGAACATTCTCACTATAAATACTACAAAGTTAATGTAAAAGAAAACTCTCAACACAAGTACTAAAAAGTTTACGTAAAAGAACACCCTCACAATAGATACCTCAAAGTTAATGCAGAATAACACTTTCACCACAAATACTACAATGTCAATGCAAATTAACACTCTCATTGCAAATACTACAAATTTAATGTAAAAGAACCCCAAACACATGCAAAAGCTTATCGCAAAAAGACAGAAAGACTGTATTTTTAAAGTTTTTCTGGATATCTACTTTTTTCTTATTTCTTATCGGTCTGAACTTATGTTTCTTGACGTTTTGATCTCGAATCGAATAAATAGGATTCTTCATCGAAAATGTTTAGCGCTCGTCGGTATGGTGCGTTATGATAACAGACGGTGTTGACGCTTCTTAGCGGTTGTATCCGATATTGTCTAAGACTGGGCGGAGCTCTTAATTGGTTATTTAACTAGCGGGAAGGTAAGGGTCATGAATCCTTAAACGCCTAACCGATTTGCGATGCAATTTGAGTTAACTTTGCGTCAATATTGACATTCTTTTTTTTCACCTTTTGCATGCTTTCTTTGAGAAAGGAATTTCCTGTTTTTTTACACTCTTCAGCTATTCTCTAACAATTAGCACTTTATAATAATCAAAGGATTGAGAGTACTGAGAAGTTGGAATGCGCTGAAAGGGTCATAACTCTGGAATTCGGTTCAAATTCATTTATTACTTTCCGAGTAAGCCTCCCTCCATTAAACTTAAACCAGCATTCCAATCCGTGTACATATATGCGTGAATAACACAAAAAACAATAATCCACATACAGAAATAAAGAACTAGCATTGTCTTAACACATTCCCAGACAGTGACTCTTTTAAATGACCGTCATTATGAAAGCTTTGGAAAACATTGTGGAAAATGAGGAAATGCTTGTTACAAGCAATTTCTTCATTATCCACATTGTTTGTGTCCAAAAAGAATAGGATTTTAAAGAATTCATTACCTTACAATTTGTTGTCTGTTATTTCTTTGAATTCGGACTTGTTTAAATTCTATCGTGTTGGAATGGGTTATAAACTCGTGTCACGCACAGCAAAATTAGAATTTTGAAGCATAACATTCTCCTTTTGATCAACTGTAATACGTGAAATCCTTTTAGAATCTTGAAAACAGAGAATAACAGCTTCTACAGTAAGAAATCAATCACCTCCATGATTATTTGACCCTCGACTCGGCCAATTCTGTAACGATCATACTAAACTGACACTTGTTAAAGGGTTGATGTGTTATTATTGATTTAAACTTGTAAATAACGACATAATAAAGCGTAATTATTCAGTAAATAAGTTGATATGTTTACATTCTTATTTTCAAAATCTTCTACTTTCGTTATGCATCTATTTGATTTTTATTGAGTAAAAGCTGTAAATCCCACAACAATCGCGTTTGCTTGATGCCTACGATCCCCATTAAGCGCTCTAGAATGTTTTAAAGCACTGGGCGGTGTGATTATTGTAAAAATGCATTTGTCACCTGAGCCATATTTGTAAACATTGCCTATCTATGGTCACATGACTACCACATGTCACTTGAAATCACGTGATTACCAAACACGGAACGGCGAATCACAAAAACAAATTACTGCGCTGATTATTACCTTATTTTTCAATAATTTAAAGCAAATAAAGCATGTTTAGAAGTATCTAAACGAATTTTTATTACAACTAACTGATTGTCCGTGGCAAGTTGAGATGAGAAGTAACTCGAGGTGTATTCATATCTAAGAGATCACGTGATATGTGTTATCAAGAAACCCGAAATGAACTTGTCTTGTGTTCATTTTGCGGAGCAATCCCAACTTATAAAAGAATTTAATCTAATAATTCAAAAAGAGTTTTCTTTAAAACTTTTCGCTTCGGCACAAACTTAAGTGTTAGGTTTTTCTATTTTTTTAGATTGTAAACTTAAATGTGTTTAAATGATATAAAATACTGTCGTCAATATGCATGACTTGCGCTTTGTCTCCTGAAAAAAATGATTAAATGAAATTAACTTGTAATGAAGTCAGGCCGTTTGAAAAAAAATGGTGACAAATATCGGCTAAATCTGCATAAAACTGTAATATGATTTCCAACCATGTTTTATTGCGTGCCTTCACAGACAATAAAAAAACTGCAGCTTTAAAAAGTGGTTCCTTGAAAAATAAAGGTGACCCTGGCAAGTTTAGGTCTACTCCTTTGTACCTTTTTTATCTATACTTATAATTGTATTTATGCTGTCATAATTTATCTTTTTATATTATGCCCTATATTTTGGCAATTATTGACACATGCCTCCTCTAAAAGTCGAAATCAATGCGCCAAGTCAGACGCATCTTCTCGATCTAGGTCAAACAGCTTAAAGGGCAAATCCATAGGGGTAACATAATTTCAATTTTCAAAATTCTATTAATAAACGAGTGCATTGATATTCATTGATTTTTCTTGAGAACGTTTCAAAACCACTTTACTGGAGTTTTTATTTTTACCTTTTCGTTTTTAGGGCCTCGCTGATGTCCCTTACCTATTGGTTACACATGCTTAACTCCCCTGAATTGTGACGTCATAGTGGAAGTTTATTGAAAAAGGACGTAGAGTATGAAAGCGATTTTAGCGATAATCCCGATGAAGAAATTGATGTTTCTGGTACTGTAAGGCTATATATGTACGAACCAGTTTGTAGGAGAATTGCTGCGGAATCGAGGGATAGTGATGATAATAGTTCTTCGTCTACTTTTTGTCACGATTTTGACGATATTGTCCCTGAGGTGTCAACATGGTGAGCGATTAATATTTGCGGCGAATATTGCCCTTTATAAACATTTGAAACGTTATAAATTTAATTTATTCCCCTTTTAAACGTTTAAAATATAAGTGATGCGTAGTATGAACATAAAACATATCTGTATTGACTTGAACACGAATTTGAATCGAGATCCCAATGAGGTGACGTTTACGAATGGGACCCATTTTGAATTTCACGGGGATTATTAACACAGTAAACAAATACTCCCTCGGATTTTTTTGCCGTTACGATCAAACATCTCGTTTATAAATTTAAGACAAGAATAAGAAATTAAGTGCATGGCATTTCCAGTCGAATTGCCCAAACAGTGCATTAGATGATTATCTGGCTGTCATAAGAAACTTACAGTCTGTAGCTATCTACTAGGTACAAAGAGAAGCTTGATCAGACAGGATTATTTATGCAAACACTTTCTTAAATGGTTTTTGTTCCTTGAAATCAGTACTACATTATCAAATGTTTGAAAACAATTGTCGTTATATGGTTAACAATTGTACGCTTTCTATATATACTGCCCAACTCCCCTTTCGGGTATTACTGGCAGGGGAATAGGTTCTATAACCCTCATCAGATAAGTTACATTACGGTTTGTTTACTCTCTGTAAATATTGACAGTAAAATCTTTCTCAAATATGAAAAATTCAATTTCACAGGTGTGAATATGATATCTGTGACAGAATCCAAGTGCTGCATGACAACAAACATTATAGATTGGAAGGTTGAAGCAGAAGGATTGACGTGCATGACAGATCACATTGGATTCCAGGCGAATTTTCTGAACATTCATGTTTTGGAAGTTGCCTACAATGACCATGTGTTAGACAGGCCCACTTGAGGAAAATCAGAGAAATCATGAGTAAGTGAAATATTTTCTTGTTTTGTTATCATGACCCTATATTGTTCTTTCCTGTTTTGACAAAAAATAGACCTGTCCAAATTCAAAGAACTTAAAGACGAAAATTCAAAGCGGATTCTAGTTGAAAACAACCATTCCGAAGGGATGAAAATATTGTGGAAAAAAAATTGCTTGATACAAGCAACTTCTCCTTTTTCCAAAATGTATCTCATTCATAAATTTATAGGACCTTCAAATCAGGGGTTGAACAGAAAACGGTTAAGGCAAGGAAACTGCCCCAATTACAACACAATCCCATGTTCTGACATCCTGAAGCTATATAGTTTGCAAATAATTATGTGGGAAAAGGAGTAAATGCTTGTAACATGCAATTTTTCCTTTTTATAAAGTTTACTACCCCATTCAACACTTAAACTCTTAATTTTTCGGTGATTTTCCGATTGTCAGCTGTCATAGAATCGTGTTACCATCAATTAATTCATATGGACCGAAAGTGAACTTTGGACTGCGATTTTGGCCATCTATTAAGCATTTTTTTTTTGTATGTTGACCTTGACGTTGTAACTGCAGCTAATTCAACCTTTAGTTACGATTTAGATCACCAGCCAACCATCTTTGAAATAATGTAGAAAAAGAAGAAAATGCTTGTTACTTGATTCTGCCTTATTTAAGACAAAGCCTGTAAAGTTCATCAACTTTATATTGTCATCTGCATTTTTTAAAATTTGGACCAGTCCAAACTCTGTTGTCTATTATTAAGTTAAACGTCACCAAAAAATTCATGGTGCAAAAGCCAAGATCTCTTTCACAATTTTCTTTTTATTCTAGGCTATACAGAAACCCGGATGATTTATTAGATGGATTTATGGACTGCTCTGGAAAGGATTGAAAAAATTGATTCCTTCATGTGTGGTGACTGCTATCAGAGGACTATAGTGGATTTAAATACCCTCAGTAGTTAACTTTATGATCTTATTTTGCCATGGAGAAAAAGTGTTCAATTCATTTCCATGCAATCCCTTATTTTCATGCTATGAAGAAAACAAAACTGTAGAAAATACACAGAGAAAAGTATCCATTGCTCATGACATTATCTCTTAACTTCATACCTTTTTTACACATACTTTTCAATTTTAACGATAACTGAATTTTTGTTTACTATTCATGTTCTAGACCTGCCTTAAATTTGTCGTTTTTGGTATGAACCCATTGCCAAAAAAAGCCCAGCTTTTTGACACCCTAAAGAAATATGGAAATTTTGCAGGAAAAGCAGAAATTGTTTGACAAACGATTTGTCCTTTCCTCTCAAAGTTTCTAGACTATGTGTCAACCCCAACCCTGTTTAAGCAGGCATTGTCAACTTTTAATTTTGGACTAGTGTAAACTTTTGTTATCTTGGCATTATAGGTTAAGAGCCCCTGATACAGTGGAATCCTTTCAGTCTCAACACTAGCATGTCAACTATTATACTATTGGGAAGGTAGTCTTCATAGGCGTCTGTTAAAAATGGGAAAAAAGTCCTGTAAATTTTGTATTTAATCCTTTCCTGTAACAAAAATGGGATTTTACGTCACTGTAATTTAATACTAGAGAAAACAATGTGGGAAAAGAAGAAACTTCTTCTAACAAGTTATTTCTCCTTTTCCTACAATATTTTCTACCGCATAGGATGGTTTCAGTTCATACTGTATCCAATTTTCATTGTTGTCTGCAACCTCTTTCAATTTTGAACCAGTCTTAAAATTCCAAAAAACAGGAAAGGGATATTCAGTTGCATATAAGCACTGAAGTGCAATTATCGGGGTTGTTATCAACCCCTTTCTAGATGATTTACCTGCCAGTAATACCCGAAAGGGGAGTTAGGCAGTATATATAGATAGATAAATTTTAGACTGGTGCATATTCAATAAATTTCTATAAGGAATATGTTCAAGGTTTACAATGTGTTTTCATCCCGAGACTTGACAATATCAAAAAGCTATTTTTCACGTTTATTGAACTAAAACAAACTATAATGAAATGGCGAAAAAAACTGATAAAACGGGACTTGGAAAATAAATAATATCTGCAAGCTTCATAGGTTTTATTCTGTTTCGCTTGAATTTTATGCAATGTAATTCTACAATTCATTTGAATGACCTACTACCATACAATAAGAGACAAAAAATGAGACCGGTTCAATTTTAAGGCTGCAGGTGACAATTCACAATGTTTGGAGTGAACATTTGGGTACCAAATATGATCTCTAATAACAAGAAATCTCTCCTTTTCCCACTTTCTTTTCCATTTTATAATATTTTCACATACCAAATAAGAATTGTGTGTTAATGGGTTAAATGCATGTACAAAGAAAGGAGAGTCGTGTGTAATGTGAACAGGGGCAAAATTTAAGTGTACCCTAGAAACAATAATTCAAAAACAATCATGGAAAAAAAGAAATTATGTTTTTCAGAAAACCTTTCAATTATTTAAATCAATTATTAACCAATTTATTACAAACCTCAAGAAAAGGCTTTGATTGACATTGTGGAAAATTCGGAAAATTCTTGTTACAATAAATTTCTTCATTCACCACAATGTTTTCTGCCAAGGAAACGAAGAATTAAAATTCCTGTCTGCAACATCTTTCAATTTGGACAAGTCTAAAATTTGAAATTCAGTAATAGGTTAATCATATGTCATCTACTAGCCATTCCAACATTAATCACAAACTTGTCTGAGGCACTAGATTACATTAATTTTTTGGCTGCTGAGAGCTAACTTACAAGGTTTGAGTTAGCTATTGGTGGATTGTTGTTAGTTGTCCATCTACAAAATCATTTCCCCAAATTATGTGTTTGAGATTAACATCTGTACTCAAGACCAAAGAAGTGATTTGATAGGCAATGATTTTTTGTTCACAATACGACATATCAAGCTCATATATATGACTTGTCAAGCAAAATGGGACTATCTGTCATTTAACAGAATTTTGATCAACAAAAACGTAAAAAAAGAGAGATTAGATACAGTACTGGCCAGTCAATGTTGGCTTGTCAGGCTTAGCTATGTAGATACTTAACTTTTTTTCACTTTTTAAACTGGTCCAGATTGAAAGATGTTGCCAACAAAAAACAATTTGAAGTCAAACCATCCTATTTGGTGGAAATATTGTGGAAAAGAAGAAATTGCTTAATATTTGATGTTTGTGCAGGAAAGAGTTCAAGTGATTTCAAGTAGGCCTCAATTTGCATGAATTGTTTTCTTTGTCAAAGTGAAAACGTGTATTACCTATTCCCACAGAAACGGAGAAGAAGAATCCAGAAACTGGTGTTTTATTGTTTAACCAATTTAATATAATGTGCATGGGGTATAACAGTCATTTGAAAACTATTAAATGTTGAGTAAAAGATCCATTTTGATTTTGATATTGTGTCCCTAGTTTTTCTCAAATGTCGCAAACTTTTGAGCTACTATGAGACATTTGTCCCATACTTTTTTCTACCTTGCCAGAACACTGAAATTGGGCTTAACCCATTCCCATTTTGTGACCCTTTTAGACGCCCGAATGAAAAAAGCTTTAGAAGACATTGTGAAAAATGAAGAAATTGATTGTTACAAACAATTTTTTAATTTTCGTCTATGTTTTCTAAAAAAAAAAGTTGAAAAAATCCAAATTACATTCACTTTTAATTGTCGTCTGCAACTTCTTTCAATTCGGGCCAGTCCAAAATTTTGCCGTCTGGTAATGGGTTAACAGTGTGACCCACATAGTAAAAACTTACGAGGTTATAGGGTGTTTAAAAAGGGGTTGAAATAAAATGATGGCTGCTTTTTGTCTGTTTAGGTGGTCTTTGCTTGTCTATTTGTCCATTGTTTTGTGACATTGGTTGGTCGAATGTCAATTTCAGGGGTAAGTTTGAAGTCAAATCTAGAGACCAAGTCACTGAACACAGAGATGATTGGTTAGTCTGTGAAGTTGTCATACTTGTAGCTGATGCAGCTGTAGTTGTAATGATGGTGGTTGTTGAAGCAGCTGAAGAGCTCACAGTTACAGTTGGATAAAGTGGAAAAGCTTTGTAGACTTCTCCAAATGCAGTTACTTCCTCATCTATGCATGGTCTGCTGTCTGATCTCATGTTGATGATAGTTTAATTTATCTAAAATCAAAGAAAAAATACAATAACCAAACAGTTTAAAACCAATTTTATGCATGATTAGAAATGCTGGTAATCCAAACAAGTTGTTTACAAGATTTTTCCTTTTTTAGTTAATAGTTTGAAGAAATGAGAAACTTTGCAAAAAAAAGAAAATTTTCCCTGACTTGTCTGGTGAAAACAATAGGTGGAGCTCAAAATGAAAAAAAAGTTCAAACCCATTACCACACAATCCTGGTTTTTATGACCCTCAAGCTAAAAGCTTGGAAAATATTGTGGATAATGAAGGAATTGCTTTTTCCTTGTCCTCCAAACTTACTACTCCCACATAATTTTCTGTCCAAAATGAGACAAGGATTTTTGAAATTTAAAAGAATTGTCATCTCCATCTTCTTTGAAGGCATGAATGAAATTGTGTCCTCTGTTTAAACCCTTACTAGGCCACAAAATTTTAGACTGGTTGAAATTTAAAGATGTAAGAGATGACAATTTCAAAGTGATGAAATATTAATTAGTTTTGTCTTATTGGGTAGAAAAACATTGTGGAAAATAAAGAAATTGCTTGTCACATTTCTTCATTTTACACAATGTTTTCCCATTTGTTTCTTTAGGGGTGTGAGACGATGCCATTGTGAGAGATTGGGTGAACAGAAATCCTTGATCCGCCATTGTATGAGCTTATCCATGAAGGCTACAGACAGGGTTTAGTAATGACCCCTGCCCCCTTCTATGTGCAGACTTATCAATGTCTATATCCCGGTCAAAACAGGAATATTCCAGAATTATTTGATATCCCAGATTCAGCATTATAAGGGTTAAATCTTTTCTAATTTTGTCATTCTAAAAGTATCAAAACCTGTCATGTTTGTCTAAGTACATAATATAAATTCAAAGAACTGTTACAAGTGTGATAATGATTTTTTCATTTGGGTATATTGATATTTTTGATATAGATTCATTAGTCAGTTTAATAAGTCAAACTTTTCAAAACTCATATAACAGATAGAATTCTCATTCATATAAATAAATTAAGATTAGTTCATACATGACATAAATCATGACCTTTTCTAGTATCATCTTTGCTTATTTCCAAAGTCATAATATGTTGCAGTAGAATATAAAGGAATTTAACAAAGACGTTATACAGTCTTTGGAATAAACATAGATCACCGGTAAAAATTAAGGGTGCCATATACATCACTAGTTCGTCTAACATGAAAGGATGGCATATGCATATGTTATGTAATCATTTCCTGTATTGTTTAAAACACTTATTATGACATGACATGACCTTAGTTTACCCTTTATCAAGCAATCAGTAGCGTGTCTATCCGCTAGTGACTATTGTGATCTTTGAAAAAATATTAACATAATGATAGCCACTGTTTTCTGTTCAATCATCTGTCCTAGTTTGTACTCACAGTAGGAAATATCTGTGACATATATTGCAGGAAAAGGAGAAACTGCTGGGGTCCCTTCCAATTTTAAGGGATCCTGGAATACTGTAAGTGTCGACCCCATGTTGTGGCTGAATGGATTTGTTGGTGGTAAAAAAAAGACAATACCTTCTAACAACCGTGTAAAAGGAACATTTTGAAACTATGTAACTATGTTGGAATTCTAGATAAACAGTATGTTTCTGGGGGAACTATGTTCATATCAATAATTAACACAGGTCTATAGTAGTTGATAACAGCAATTAAATTCAAAGCACCTCTTCTCAATTTGGACTAGTCTAAAATTGTTATTTTGGAATGGGATTAATGAAAAATGAGAGTATGACTAGAGTAGAAAATGGTGAGAATAAAGGGAAATGACTTATAATTACTAAGTTATCCTTTTGCCACACAGTTTTTGTGAATATATTAAAATTGACCAATCGATGGCTCTGCCCATTACTACTTAAGCTCCGCCCATTAACTCCGACAGAAAGTTCCGCTTTGATTTGTACAGCATTCTCTTGCAAAATTTATGCCCAGTAGCATGTAACAAACAGTAAATTGATTTGTTAATGACCTAAACGTCGTAGCTACAGCTTAAAAGGCTGTATCTACGAGGTTTAAGTCGCAAAATAAAAAATAAAGGTAAAGAAAAATGGCAACCAATGTTAGATTTGATAAGCTTAGGTCCAGGCTGAATGAATTATTTGATTGGTCGGTATATTCCTCTATTGAAAGCCCCCTTTTGTCAATTGGAAGGACAATATCCCAGAAAAAGAAAAAGGGAACACTTTCATTTCTGCTGTCTTATAAAAATCGGTGATGAGATTCATTATTTTCTTTTTTTATATATATATAATCCCCAACCCCACAATATAATGACCGATATATCATTTTGTTCACCATAATGAACTAACCTATGCCTCGAAATTCCCCTAGCTGATGTTCGGCATGTCAGTCCCTCTCCCCGTCAGTTCCCCGGGTTAAAGATTGTTGGCACGGCGTCAGGTTTCAATCGGAGTCGAAAGTTCTCAAAACCATCGTCATTTGCTAGTTTCGGGCTGATCAAAAAATTAAAGTGTCTCACACAAAGCTTTGCATGACTCGGTGGCTCAGAATTTGTCGTTGCTCGGTTCAGTTTATGAATCCACATTTTTTTCTTAAAATCAATCGGAAACGTAAAAATGCCGGTCCTCTGAGTTCCCGATTCATCATTACAACCGTAAGCGGCACAGATCGTCATTATTCTAATTTTAAATTGATTTTTTACGTATTATCGCCTGTATTTACTACAGCATCAATTTGACACGAAATACAAATAGCTTCCACTATGACGTCACAAATGCAGGGGAGATAAGCGATTTGGGGAATGTACAGGGAAAGTAAGCGATGCACTGTTTTTGAGCAGTATTAAATCTTGACATTTCGAATTTTTTTTTTTTTTACATGTGCACGGTCTGCAATCGCGAAAATATTGTTCATGTGTTTAAATAACACCATATACATAAAAAATAATGAATGAAAAGACAAAAAAAATTTTTTTTTGAACTTGCCCTTTAAAACTGAATTATTTAAAGTATATTGGTTATAAGTTCAAAAATTTGTTTAACCATTACCATTTTGTTAATTATTTTGATATTGAATCAAGTTCTTAAGACTTATAATTGCTCACAATCGCTTTACTTTCTCAAGAATTCACTTCTACTTAGGCCAAATCAGTGTACCATTAAAAGACCGAAGACGAATAGCCGCTTCCGTGAAACGGCCAAGAAACCCCCTGATCTAAAACTAATTGGGAAAACTACTTCTAGACCTCTGACAAAACTAGTGTTTTCAAGTTGATCGTACTTTGGATTCAAGAAATGTTATAAAACCAAAACCAAATATATCCAATCACATTGACCTCGTTACCTGATACAGGATGTCAGACGATTTGTCAGACTATTTGGCCACCCTGCCGTCTTGAAACTGCCTAAAGCACCCATACGTGACAATTCGTTCTCAATATCAGCGATTATGAGTTAAAAAGTTTCGACCAGTCGAAAGTTTATATCTATTTAAATATTATAATAGATTGTAATGGAACGTTTTAGCCTGAACAATTGACCATTCGCGGAATCTTTCGATCATTTTGATAATCAATTTAGACCGGAAGTGAACTCCGACATTTATGTGTGTCATTTTTGTTGTTTTGGCGACTTAAATGCCATAAACTACAAGATATTCTTGTTGTAGTTACGACATTTAGGTGGCTAATCAACCATTTGAGTTTTTCAAATTACATTGTTTACTACCGAAGTGAAATTTCCTGCCCGGAGTCAGTGGGCGGAACCAGCGATTGATTCGTCAATGTTTAGATATGTTTTACGTCTCCGAAGTAAATGTAATTTACCTGATGTATCCATAAGAGTTAATTCCTGCTCATTGTCTATGATAGTAATACAACCATCATTATCAAAATCGAAATGACTGTAAAATTTGGGGGCAAATTGTGGTAGGTCGATATGGTTTACACGGCTAAATTCAGATTCTGTAACACAGCCATCTCCTGAAATTAAGGGAAAAAACTGTTGACCCACTATTTGTATTATCTTTTTACACGCCCATCCGTCTTGTATGAAATTTCAAATCCAAATAAGTGATTGTAAAGCCAAACAAAAAAGGTTCATAAATATACCAATATATTCTAGTGGGTACATATGCGGTTAAAGATTATTTCATTTACGACATCCATGAAAGAAGGTCAACTACCCCTTCCCAGACGATAAATTTTTAAACTGGTTCAAAACATCGTGAGAAATATAGTGAGAAATAAAGGAACATCGTGAGAAATAAAGAAATTGCTACAAGCCAAAATGTTTTCTTGGGCCTTTTTCATGAAAAAAGTATCATATGGTTGGTTATTCGCATACAAATGAAGAATACCAGGCAAGATTTTATCGACCTTGAAAAAAAAATAACGAATCGTCTCTTGGGGATCAAAACCCTGGACCTACAAGGTATTTTAATGCCTAATGACTAAATAAAGCAATTAAACATTTACCATAAACAGCCATATTAAGATATCTAAGTTAAGTCAGCCAGATTTCTAATGTTCTATGGACAAGGATTCATGGGGAATAACAGTACCGTAATAGACCATCCTTTATAAAGTTGTAGTAAATTACGGTATTTTTATTTCTATTAAATTATCATTTAGTAACACTTTAGATAAATGCAGTAAACACGCAATTAATTCCATCCATAAAACATTGTGTTGTTTAAATTCAATATTGTTTTTTTTTTACCGGTACCGTGTAGTAACTAGCGGAAGTGGTAATTTTGCTGAACGTAAAAAAGAAATCCTTAGTACGATACAAAAATGCTTTAGCTGTTAGTCGATAGGGGACTAGGGTACCACCATCAAACAAACCCACCAACGAAATAAATTAACATGATTGTTCCGGACTATCAAGGCATCTATGGGCTAAAATAAATATTTGATTTTTTAATCAATCTTTGAATGACACCAGCTTTACCATTAACATCGTCCATAATAGTTGAATAGTTCATCTCAGCTAAGGTGATCTTCCCGTCCTTTGGGCTGATATCTATCATTGTAAACGTTGCATCAGTAATTTGACGTAATATAGAACTCTGTGGGCCGAATAGTTGACTGCAAGATAAAAAAGGTATTTATAGAAAGAATGTTTGTTAGGGTTGGGTTTTGTGACATTTCACAGTGTGATGTTCGTTTTGCTTAGATCGCCGACTTGATTCTCTTACTAGGTGTAATAATTTCTAGTGAAGGGACCTATCATTACATGACTGAGGTCGTGCATTTATATAGACGACGTGTTTTATTCAACATGAAGAAAATAAATGCCAACGTTTTTCACTGAAAATTCAAAGGTTTTTCAGAATAGAATGCTGGATTGTTATTTTTGTTTTTTCAGTGTGAATATTACAATTTTCAAGAGCAATTATCCCAGTCCGTACTGAGAAAGGGTTTAATCTCAGCATGGTTATTACCTTATATCATTGATAGTGTTACAGTTTTTTCGCTGAAATGAAAAGGTTTGTCAAGAATAGAATGTTTTTATTTGGAATTGAAACATCAAAATTTTAAAGTAAAGTAAATTGTTAAGTCTTTAAACAAAGAGTGGTAACTGCCAAACGGTTTCATCTGAGGATATGTCTTTGTATTACCCTCATTGTTTGAGTAATATCAAATGAATCTTTTGGTTAAATTTCCTTTTTTAAACTTCACATTTCTAAGTCTTACTTACAAAATTTAATCAAAATGTATCAAAAATTATGTTTATAATTTACAATTTACAAACATGAGAAAATCATGGGATCTATACCCGAATGACACAAATAGGTGTAATTATGAGGACCGAACCCTTAATTATTTTGTAAAAAAAATGATAAGAAATTGAATTTAGTCCACTTTTATTACGAACTGAAAGACAAGAGGTTTAGGGGTGCATTGTGGAAAATGAAGACAGTGCTTGTTACAAGCAGTTTTTATTTAGCCACAATGTTTTCTATCCAAAAAGACAAAGAATTTGAAAATTCATCAACTATAAATTTTCGTCTGCATATTTTTTCAAGTTGGACCTGTCTAAAATTGTCGTTTGGTGATGGGTTAAAATTTGAAGAGAAATCATCATCTGAAGACTTTAATTGACTAATCGCGACTGTCACTCAAGGAATTAACTGACCAATCAAATCATTTATTCAGCCCAGACCTAAGCTTTCATTTCCATTTTTGTTACATGCTACTGGTAAAAAAAAGAAAAAAAAAAAATGCAAAATAACGTCGTTAAAGATCGAAGCGGAACTTCCTGTTGGAGTTGATGGGCGGGGCCTAGGGAGTCAGTAGGAGGGGCTAGCAATTGGTAAATTGTTTATCTGTAATAATTTGTCGATGTATTAGTGGGGCTTTAATCTTAAATCGATAAACATAGAAACGCAAATAGGAAATTAATTATGGCCGACAAAAACAATTGTGGTGTCGTAATGTCAGACTCTGGTATCTAGCAACGTCGTACTTACAATATCTTGACCACTTCCTATTCAACCCCTGTTTTTTTACGTCCCCGTGGTTTTATACTTGAGAAAACATTATGGAAAAAAAAAAAGAAATTGCTTGTAATCTGCAATTTCTTCTTTTTTCCACAATATTTTCTACCTTTATAAATGATTATTTCTAAAAAAGAATCAACTTTAAATTGTCGTCTTCAAAATCTTTGAATTTGAACTGGTCCGAATTTTGAAAAAATAAAGGGTTTATGTGTCTGAGAATATTGTAGCAGGAACGTGTTTCATCAAGGAGATTTTTTACGTAAACATCAATGGTGTCCAGAGAGGTCTACGACTACACTTAATGAGCAGCTGCTGTTAATTTATTATCTTCGTCATTGGTTTATAAAACTCTAGAATACTGATTATAGGAATTTAAGGAAATATAGTTCTAAATTCAACACAATATTTAAAACAGACGTTATGTGTAAGGAATGAATGTCAGCTAAAATGATTAAAAGTATGAAACAACTTTCCCAAATCTATTTGAATCACTGAAGTGTCTTTTTTATCAGTTGTTATATAATTAAAAATACATAAAATACAACATGATAAATCAACTTACAATACCTTTTAGCATTTCACGAATTCTAATCTATTCGGTATTTCGAGAATGGACTATGCTATTTATCCTAGATCGGTCATGCTAAAACGGGGTAGAGCCAAAAGTATAATCCCTGGTTTGTCTGTTTGGACAAGGGTTGAAACATTTTAACTAAGTAATGATTCCCAGGTCTTGAATGGTTATTCTACCTTACTTTGTATTTATTTTCGAAATAATATTTTCGAAATAATATTGTTGTTAGACCTCTGCTGGAACTAATCTCTCTTTCGTTTTCTCTATTTTTTCATTATTATTCAATTCCCGGATGGCCCGCCCGCGCGTTACAAGTCACTTTAATTAAAACTATACTGACCTGGCGGAAATGACGATCAATAAAGGTAAGAGAAAAACGTTCGTTGCCATGTCGACACTAAAGAAGAAAGAAATATAAAGATCAACATTGATTGAAAACATGAACTGGGTTGTTAACCTAAAATTGTTGGTGTCCTTAGTCTAGTGGTCGGACGCTGGCCTCGGGACCGGATAACCTGATCATGTTTTTTCCTCAGCAAAAGAACAATCAGTCATTTCTCGTCAACCCCCCAAAAAAAACCCTAAATGAATGGGTACCTATGAGGGCATTAACCCTTTCATGTATAAACCCGTGATTTAACGTCACTGAGATTTTATACTTGAGAATAATCGTGGAAAAAGAAGAAATTGCTTGTAACAAGCAATTTCTCCTTCTCCCACGTTATTTTCTACCACATAAGTTGGTTTCATTTCAATTGTACCCAATTTTCACCGTGATTATGAGTATGAGTAAAATTTCGATTCTATGTTCAGGCCTTAATGTTTGAAGTCGGTCGAATATACCAAAACATTAAACAGACTATAAAATCATAACTTTAACTTTGGCCATAGTCATGATTTCATACATAAAAAGCAAATATCTTTGAGCTCTTACACTTTTCAAAAAGAAAAGTCACGATTTTGGTTCAAAATCTGCACAGTTCAACCAAAATTCTATATTTTCAAATATACTAAAAGTACAAAATGTAAATGTAATTTTAGATAATAAGTCGTAATCGACCTATCGCGGCTGCCAATCAAATAACAAGTCGACCAATGAAATTATTCATTAAGACCAGAAATGAGTTTTGATCTCCAACATTTGCCGCCATTTTTCAAACTTTTTTGTTTGTTTAGCGACTTAAACGTCGTAACCACAGTTTATTCAAGCTGTAGTAACGACGTTTAGGTTGCCAACCAACTATTCACATTTGTGTTGCATGCTACTTGCCTTTAAAAATCGAAGTAGGACTTCCTGTCTGAGTCAGTGGGCCTGGAAAATTGAGAAAGTGGGCGGGGTCAACGATTGGTCAATTTAATCGTCCCTGTTAGCGCTATACGATCAAACATTAAAATAACGCATTCTATGACTGTAGAATTTTACTATAATGATGTACGAAAAACATGGTTGTTTAGTCAATAAACGATATTCATTTTCTGCCGTTATCAACGATGGGGGTTTGTTTATTTGTGTGGTCCAGGGGTATAATGCGCACCAGGATGGCTCGTAATTTCAAAATGCAAATACTTGAGTTTTGATAAAAAGAATGACTCTGGGTTCAGTCTCGATCTTTCTTTTTTGGATAGATGTATGTGGTGAAGCTGCATGCTAAATATGAAAGGTCAAATCTATGAAGATTTATAGTATTTATGTCAAAATTCCCGCTTTGTATAAGGTAATGACAAAAGAAGTGTTTTCTTTTACTTTAAATATTTAAACACCGAGAAAGTTCCAGACACATTTTATTTAACAATCTTGTCGTTAAAGAGAGGGTGTTAAATGGAATCTTTGTCGGACACTGGGGGATCACAGAGTATTTTATAGCAAGTTAAGCTAAATGTCAATAAATAAAACTGGTTTCCATGGCAACAGTCTGATTCTTCCTCATTCAAACTGTAAAGTTTTGAGCCGTCTCACTTCAATTTAAGGTGGTGTCATAAATTTATACAATCCACCTTCTGATTTTGACAACAGAGTAACCGTTACCTTTTGCTTAACCCTTTCCTGTTTTATGAAATTTTAGATTGGTCCAATTGAAAGAGGTGGCAGACGACAATGAAAAATGCATGCAATTTGAAACCTGACAGTCCTACGTGGTAGAAAATATTGTGGGAAAAGGAGAAATTGTTTGTTACAAGCAATTTCTCCTTTATCCACAATGTTTTCTCAAGTATAAAATCACAGTAACGTAAAAACCCGGGTTTGTCTAGGAAAGAGTTAATACATATACACCAATCCAATGTTATAAGTAAACCAATCGGAATCATCAAGTTTTCTTCTTTAAAAAACACTTTTATAACACTGTCTAAAGACAAATTAACAAAACCCATAGTATCAGGTGTGACCTCCGCGTATATGAATTAAAAGCTTCACAGCATTGTCTCCTAGAAAGGATAATGAAATGACGAAACCGATGAGGGATCTTATTTGACACTTTTCCACTGGACCAAAACTTTTTTTGATTGATTGTAATGAAACTTTCGGACACCCAACCAACCAAAACATACAAGCATGCGTTTTCTAATCAGTTATCATTAAGGGGGTTTGCCGTCACTTTTTATTTTCAGTCATTTGACCATTGGCGGAGACAAACCAACGCATAAATTGCCTGAAAGAACATTGCCCTTGTTGGAGCCGAGTTGCTAACGCCATTATTCGCTGTTTAACGCGCTACCTATTTCTGTCCGGTTGCGGTCTCCACATGCTTTCAATCGGATTAAAATCTGGGAATTCCGTTTTCCTTGGCAAAACTGTCACCATGTTAGTATGTAGCAGTTTCGTCGTCATGCACTCGGTGTGTGCGTTGTTGAATTTTAATTTGTATCATTTAATCTTAGTACGTAGCAGTTTCGTCGTCATGCACTCTGTGTGTGCGTTGTCGCATTTTATTTTGTATCATTTAATGTTAGTATGTAGCAGTTTCGTCGTCATGCACTCTGTGTGTGCGTTGTCGAATTCTATCTTGTATCATTTAATGTTAGTATGTAGCAGTTTCGTCGTCATGCACTCTGTGTGTGCGTTGTCGAATTCTATCTTGTATCATTTAATGTTAGTATGTAGCAGTTTCGTCGTCATGCTCTCTGTGTGTGCGTTGTCGAATTCTATCTTGTATCATTTAACCAGAATACATTGACGGGGTCCTGGATAAGACGAGCAACCCTGGATAAGATCGATAGAAATTTCCTCTGCCTTCTATTGATAAGTGACAAATATTTGTTTGCTTGTTCGCATTGCTAGTGAATAAACTACACACTGCTTATCTACGTTTAATACTTTAACACATATTTATGATATGCTTTCTGTCTTTGGGGTAGATCACAGTTTCTTCATTTTCCACAATAATTTCAAGAACTTTTCTCTTCGAAGGCTTCTAAAAGGGTCACTGGATAGGAATTGGTTACACGATAAAAGCTAGTAATTTGCTTTCATACACCTTCAAGGTTGCATAAAGCAATTTCGATAACACCCAACTGAACGATTGGGATAGGTCTACATCAATGGAAAGACATTGTATTACAACCCCTAAATAGAAAATGTTGAAATGAATTACGTGCGACAAAACTTTTGTAGTTTTCAAACTGTAAGGAACAATCGCTTCTTCTGAGTCCTTTTGACGTGATATTAGATTGATGAACGTGTACAGCGGATTGCATAACCTCCTATTATGTCATTTAGAAAGCGTAACCTCTTATTATGTCATTTAGAAAGCAAGGAATCTTTCAGATGACCAATTGATAATTTCATTAGAACGTGTGAGCTACTGTTCAAAGTTTAGGGTGTATTTGAAAAAAAAAAAAGTATTTCACTTTTTAAATGCATATACTTAATTATTCTTATTTTATTTTTTACTGTGTATTGTGTCCTGAAATAATTTCGTTTTAAGAATCACCCCAATAAATTATATTTTAAGCAAGGTAAAAGGGGTAAACGACAAATGTGTTTAGAATAACAACAACAACAACAAAACAACAGAAACTACACGACAAAACTACAACAACACCAAAGCGACAGATCGTTGTCTTATCAACTTTATCTTACACAGCTAATACCAGAACTTCTTCTCAGAAGTTTTAACAAAATCAGGGCACATAAATGAAAGACTTTTAAAACTAAACAAATAAACAGGAAAACAAAAACTGTTGTTGCAATCATTACTTATTACTGACTTTCAGCCGAGTCTTTCATATATCCAAGGGAAAGAACCTTGTTCCGTAAAAATATATTATTCATCGTATTACTTTCCCTTTGATTGGAAGCTGATATTGTGTAAGTTCTTCAACTGATGTTCTGAATCT
Organism: Fragum fragum; assembly: GCA_946902895.1. Classification (NCBI taxonomy): domain Eukaryota; kingdom Metazoa; phylum Mollusca; class Bivalvia; order Cardiida; family Cardiidae; genus Fragum; species Fragum fragum. The sequence continues at coordinate 75,905 of OX336365.1, forward strand.
GTTCATTTGATATCGATTTAGACACAAAATCTCACTATAAAGGTTAGTCCCAATCGGTTCTTCTTGCTTGAGCCGCCGTCATAGCGCAGTTGGTAGCGCGTCGGACTTTCAATCTAGAGGTCCCGGGTTCGATCCCCGACGGCGGCACTCATCCTTTCCGACTATTTGTCTCCCACCAATGGGTCGATAATCGTAGACCTATGTGGGATAGCAGCTGGAGGCTTGGAGGATGTGATGGCGGTACTGGTGTGAGAAATACCAGGAAGTCATTGTTAGGTGCTCCAGCCGCCGCGATATAACTGAAAGATTGTTGAAAGCGGCGTAAAAAACCATTCAAACAAAGAAAATAAATCTTCTTGCTTGAAAATCCATTACCATTTTGATGTTTTAAGAATGATTTATGTTTTTTCTAAGGTGGAGGTGACAAGTTTGTGTGTCTTTAGTTTGACAGCCACATCAAATATCTGGCCTTGAAACAAGCCATGGTTGTCAGCACGAATGAACTTCGAGTTTGTCATCGATAGTTTAGATTGGTGTGGTTTTCTTGCGTCCAAGATCTTTAAATCTTTAACCCCCTCCCTCACAAATACAGATGTACTACTTTATGAGTATAGTCCAAATGGTGACCAAATATATAATATCTCGGAAGATATAGGTCTATCATACAGAACGTTTCTAGGGTTTTAGCGAGCCTTGTCGAGCTTAACCAATTCCCAAACGACGCTGTTTGTTGTGGAGAAATAAAGGTATTTGGGTTTGAAAATGGTTTTAGTAACAAAAGGCAATAGACAGAAAAAGTCCCTATCAGCCATGTACTGAAGGGATACGTATACGATTGAATTACGTCATTTTCCCGGCGAAAGGACGTAATGTGAAGTATAACGTTTTAAGGATTAAAAATGATTTAGATAAGCTGCGTGAGTTTTTCTTATACAATCCAAACTTTTGTGTACATAAAGAGAGGAATTCTATAAAGTAGAAGGGATAATACAAAACTGTCTATTGTATTCTCGCAGAACAGGAATATTTACATTTGCAGCTAGAAAACAATAAAAAGTTTTGAATCACTACATAGCATATTAATATTTCTTATTCACAGTTATAGCTTTTTTTAAATAAAATGTGTTTTGTGCTGGCAATCAGTGATAACGGTCGTTACGGACTTTATAGTTTCTTTCTCTCTGTTTCTGTCTCTCTGTGTATGTCTCTTTCTCTCTGTTTCTCTGTGTATGTCTCTTTCTTTCACTGTCTCTCTGTCTGTCTCTCCCTGTCACACTGTCTCTTAATCTCTTTCTCTGTCCCTCCCTCTCTATCTCTTTCTATCCTTTTCTCTCTTTCTCTCTCTTTCTCTCTCTCGGTTTCTCTCCGTGTCTTTGTCTCCCTTTCGATCTATTTTATTTAACATTTGAAGTACTTAATATGGAAAATTAGCAAAAAAAGTTTGTTTTGTTTTATAGATGCTATTAAAAAAGAATCTGTAAATACAGGATGTGGAAGCATTTTTAACCAAATGACGTTAACATGTGACATATAAAAATGCACTGCGTTTGAAAAAATCAGCAAAGTATTGAAAACCAACAGCTGGTGCAATCGAATTGTTAATATATTGCAAAAACAAGAGCGATGGATGTAATAGTATTTTAAGATAATAGTGGTGAAATTGGTTCATTTGGTTAATTGATTGAGTATGTCGAGTTATACACCCCTATTAACATTATTTCTGTTATATTCCGAAGTCTTGAGCACCACACGACTGTAAAACTACACTGTTTTGGTGAAATCGAAAAAAATTTGAAAGAACGACTACAGTCTGAAGTATTCACGCTATATTGCAAATTCGAGAGCGATGAATTTAATGATATTATATCATAAGAATGATTAATTTGATCGATTGATTGATTAACTAATCGATTTTCTAATTGATTGATCGGTCGATTGTTTGATTTGTGAATTGTGGTTTGACTATTACATTTGTTGACTGTTTGGTCGGTAGATAGATTGATTTTTTGCATAGTTGATTGGTCGATTGATTAGTTGATTGATTGATTTACTATATTTGGTAAATTAACTCTTTCAACATTAGTTTTGCCATATTCTATTGGCTGAAGCTCCTAAAGATTGGTGCCTAGTATTATTCATATCAATACTATCACAGCATATCTCATCTTCAAAATGCCCACTCGATGAAGGTGAGAGAGTGACTGTTGGTCGCTTCGAGGATCGAATGGTGACCCAATCGTTCGCAATCTAACGCTCTACTAACTGCACTTAGGCCGCGGCATGTACAGCATAAACTATACAAATCATACATGAGCCATGACTGTCAAAAGCATCGCAACCATAACTCGTTTTAGCCATAGTTACGACGCTCTAGAAGGCCATCGATGGATAGCATCACACACAAAACATGAAAAATATTTCAAAGAAATTAACTTAAGATCGGTATGCTTACAGTAAACGGTCGCTTTTCATAAACTCATCTAGTGCCTTATTTCAGTATTTGTTTCTAAACCAAGAAAGACTTCACTCATAGAGAAAGACGTGCAGTCTGATGCAATGTTAGGTAATGTAAGACCTCGGCATACCTTTTGGAGCAATTCCCTTTCCACCTATATATCACGATAAGCGAGTATTTGTCAATAAAGTGAAGTGCTTCAAAAACCGTTTCTCTGTAAAAGCAACGGTATTGCTAGTTTACGATACAACCAGAATAGTTTTATAAGATCCTATGTACTGAAGTTCAAGAACAATATTTCACCTCTTTCTTGACCTGTCGGGACATTGTTGGATAACTGAGTTCAATTTTGTAATATTGAAGAATATTGACAACATGGTTTGTCTTAGCTCCGATAACCGAGTGTCAGACTATAGACAGGCTTATATGCTGACCCAAGCGCCTCCTTATGTCTTTGTAATAGAAAGTGCACTCTACTCGTAAAGAGCATTCCGACTACAGTGTTTTGGTTAGTTTTGGACCACTGGGTAGTTGCTGTTGGTTGGTGAGAAAGATGGACCCTGATAAGATGCGGAAATAGCACAAACATAGAAATGTCCTGTACCGATGGGGAATTATTCATTCCACGTAGATATTATCAAACTCAAAATAATCAGTGATGTACACAGTGTATGGTGATTGATTTACATCTGATGGTTTCTTGGAGACGCTGTAGGGGTTGTATGAATGGTTAGGCTTTTTTTCGTTTTGTGTGCGTGCGTGTGTGAGTATGGTTTGCCGCGAAAACCGAGATTGTAAAATAATTTCGTCGTTGAATGAACAACGAAATTACTTTATTCTCTCTCTCTCTCTCTCTCTATCTCTCTCTCTCTCTCTCTCTCTCTCTCTCTCTCTCTCTCTCTCTCTCTCTCTCTGTTTATGTGAATATATGTATGTATGTGTGTGTGTGTGTATTTGATTGTGTTTCATAGGACTTTGAGAAGAAAACAAAACCAAATAGTCCTAAAATTATCACAGCGCCGTATGATGTCATCCCGAGGTACAACGTCACTTATGGTCAGGGTAAAAATGAATTCAGTGTTTTAAAAAAAATGTCGTGGGACACTATTTCACTTCCGGTCTAAATGAATGATTTTATTGGTCAAGTAAATTTGGACCTCCGTTTTTAATTTCCTTGGTTGATACCCTAATGTTTTCTTTTGAACCGTTTCTTTTTAGTCCCCGACTCCATGTAGTTTGCTCACTAATACCATTTAATATCTCAAGCAAACTAACTTGACTAAAATTATTTTTTTTAAATATACAGCTCATTTTCGTGATGTACATATGTCTCGAATAATTGCAAAGTTAAGACGTGAATTTCTGAATTGGACTTTAAAAATCGTGTCACGGAACAACTCACTTAAAATAATGTGTAACAGTTCACCAGTTGTGGTAATATTTTTCATGATATCTTTACTTTCAAAATCAGTATGGTTGAACGAATTAATTTTGCATCAGCTATTCAAATCTTATAATTTAACCCTTTCCTTAAATAATCCCGTTATTTACGTCCTTCTGATTTATACTTCAGAAAATATAATGGGAAAAAAAGTAATTGCTTGTAACAATATTTACTACCATATAATTTGGTTAATTTTATTATTGTACTTATTTTTCAATATCTTGTGACAGACCTTTGATTTTGTACAAGTCTAAAATGAAGAAACAAGCAAACAAACGAATAAAAAACAGTAAAGGGTTAAAGTAAGGATATCAGGGCCAACATTCAGAAGGGAACTAAGCCTTCAAACAATACCACATTATGTAAAATATCAAGGACCGATTTCTTTTCAATATTTCAAAGATAGTGCGGGGAAACTATAAACTGCTCGTAATAAAGAATTTCTCCATTTTCACAACATTTTCTACCAAATAGTACGTACTTTTCAAGTTACACGTACCTTGATTTTTCGTCTACAACATCATTCAATTCGGACCATCCTAAAATAAGTCTAGCATAAAGTTGACATTTCTAGTCCCTTCAATCTGAAAAAAGTTCCCTACCGGCCTGAAAGGAATGGCAATAGAAAATACGTTGAAGATCTGTGCAGGAGAAAAATTTTGTAAAATGCCAAATGTCATTATCGATAAACATACTTAAACAATGCTTGCAAGTTTTCGCACAGTATGATAGATAACTTGCAGTGGTGTAAGTTAATTTTAAACGAAAAGCTGTCTGCGTGAAAATATAGAAAATATATTTGAGTAATGATTCAATGTTTTAGAATGACACTTGTATATGCATGGCGTCAGTGACTTGTGAAACTGGCTTGGTAACTAGTTTTAACTGGATTTGAAAAATGCATGATTTATTTCTTTTATTTCTTATTAGATATAATGAGAATTGACATATAATAGCCAGCTCGACTTATAATGCCATTGGATTTCTCTGGAATGATATTGCTTACCCATGATTCCGTGTAGACATTTGGAATAAGATAGAGAGACGATTCTAAAAATTTATGCTACTAAATTTCAAAGCAAAAGTAATACAAGCAGGTGTCCGACGTTTGGCTGTAGGATGGTTGATACTGAACAAAAGTCTTAGCTAAAAATGTTTCAACACTCTTATATAAAAGCATATTAAAATCTACAAATTTTGTAAATACATTGCCTATAACTGTATATCATACTTTAAACGATAGCAGCCTTTTAGACATTCAATACAGACTGGTTCTACATGAAAATGCAAAAGATTACAGGTGACAATTGAAAAAGCTCGTAAACTTAAAGACAAGCGCTAAAAGAACGAAATGAAATTGTTAGTTACAAGCAATTCTTCTTTTCACATTATTTTTATGATCATACACAAACCCACTTTTTATGTCCCTTGAGAAATAGCTTAAGAAAGCATTAGGGTTAACGAAAATGTTTTGTATCCCAAAGGATAAAGATATTTAAGATTTGCATTTAGTATTGCAAATGAAGTCGTAGTTCTACCTAGCTATCTATCGTCTGCACACAGAAAATAGTGTTTATGAAATTTGAATTCATGTTTAGAGTCTCCAAAATCTTGTTGGTCAATGTTAATAAATGTTACAAAGCCTACTTCTAATGTAATTTGCTTCACTTTTGATTTTAAGCATGAAGAAGAAAGCTTTTAGCATGACAGAACAATATTCCAATAAGATAAACATAATCTATATACCGGTAACACAAAGCTTTGCATTCTGAAACCCAAATTTTGAATTATATAATTTTACCAACAGTAATTCGCATGCAGTCAATAAATAATTCACTGTATGGCATCGAGAGGCGAGGCAGTTATAAATCAAGCGTCAAATTTCTACAACCATGTGCGAACGATAGAAATTTCTTTATGTTCATTAGTAATCCACCTCCATCGGGACTTATTTCTGTCAAAAGAGCAAAGAAATGTTCATTTACCAATGTATATTGTGTGACGATATACTATAAGTACATTACTCTTCTGGCACCCGAATTCTGTAAATAAGATGTACTTACGACGTTTTTGTCTCCTTAAACGCTATTAGGAGACCGAAAGCAATCATACAGAAGGGGATTCTCTTTGAATTCGGCGAAAGCATTTCATAAATAAACCGTTACCGACAAGGTCAACGAGGATTCAAATTTGAACAAGAGGGCCATAAGGATCCAAGACGCTCTACTTGCAGTAAAGTTCTCTGACTTTTCAAACGCCCTGTCTGTGTATTTTCAAAAGAACTTTTCAAAATTATAAAAATGTAAAAAAATCTGCCACTAAAATCTGAACTGAAAAAGGCTTATCTAAAAAATAAAAAAATAAAGGAAAGTCCCTATTGCTTGCATACACAGATGAATTTATCCACGAACCTTCTTTCTAAAACAAGAATGTGTGAGGTGAAGATCAATCGGCCGCACTTCTGTATTTCCAAATTGAACCTCTCAAATTCCTAGAAGATTAAGTCAAAAGCCGTTCTAAAGCCGTCCTAAACCTCTTCTGTAGATTTCAAGAAAATCTAATAATATATGTAGATTTAATCTTGAAAAAAAGAACGAACTTTGTAAAATTCAAGTAATGTAATGTCTATTTTCCCTTATTTTCCAATAGATTTTCCCAAATTCAAAAGCGGATATACTTATGGCCTTAACTCTTTCCCTCGAAAGACTCCAAAGATTGAGTTTATACTTGTAAATCTTATCATGTATACAAGTGAAATTCTTGATCAAATCCTCTCTAATGTCGAAAGGTATTAACTCTATGACCATAAAACATAATGCGCAAGTTTCAAGAATCAGATGATATTTGTGGACTCGCATAACAAAGCTAATTTGAGACAAAATCCGTAAGACATCCCTTCCCCTGATCACCCCCCCCCCCAAAACCACGAGACATTAGTTTAACGAACTCAGAAGGAAGCAAACGGAGTTTGTACATGCGTCTTAATTCATTTTCATGTAAGGAACAGGACACAGTGGGAAAAGGAGAATGTTTATTACAAAATATTCTACAGCTATAATCTTCAGCAAATAAATGTTGGATACTGAGGTGATGATTTAAGCCAATGGAAATTTTAATGATTCTCATAGACTCGTGACAACGGGACGATGCTTGTGAATACATAAAACAAGATTATCACTTAAAATAATTTTCCTTTTCTATCTATTTCACAACTTATTTTGATTTTAAATTAAGATTTTAATCGTCGTCTACACTTTTTTCAATTTTGACCTGTTCTTGTAGACTTTAGGTGTTTATTATTAACATATCTGTGATTTCGAAGGATATTAATACAATCTTAGACACGGGCTAAATTGAGCACTTTCCCATTAGATATCCGTATCAGTTTTTTAAATGCCTCGAGTCCACTTTCGTAGGATGGCATGCTATGTAAATTCCATTACATTTTCTAATATACATTTTCAGAAAGTTTTATATCTATTAGATTCCATAAAACAGAGGTGAATAATATTTATTACTCCTGTCAGACATGGGAATACAAAGGAATTTATTTTGACTTTATCCTTTAAATTCTCACCTAAATAATCGAAAAAACAAAGTACTGAAAGTACTGTAAGCTGGCAAAGCTTGGTTGAATTTAGAAAATCGTTCCCTTGTTTGGTAGAAAACATTTTGGACATTGAAGAAATTGCCTGCAACAAGCAATTTCTTCATTGTCAACAATGTTTTCCAAAGCTTTATTTCTTTAGATGCTTAAAAGCGGAATTTGGTGGGAATGGGTTAAATAGCATGCCTTTAACAGAGTACTTTACAGTTTGCAATATTCCTAAAATACATAATAACTATTTTTATGGCGTATTTGGTGGTAAAGCCTCGAGTGGCAGTTTGCACTCGTTGAACTTTGAGAAGACCTCAAAATTTTGTCCGTTAACTTAAGCTATCAAAGCTGACGCTTTGCTAGCTAAAAAGTGTTTTGAATGAGGGACCTTAGAAAGATTGAGCATTCGTGATAGTGGTATATGACAAAAGAAAATCCAGTCAATATTCTTTTTCTCTGGAGTTAGTTTGTTTATTTACCTAATTATGGATCGCTTCTATAAAACAAAAATAGGTTGACCAAGCAAATCGCTCAATCTAAACGGAGATGAAATGTTGAACTCCTATATTCATGTCAAGCATCATTGTTAGTTTTGCAACTTAAACGTCGTAACTACAGCTTATTCAACCCGTAGCTACACCGTTTAGGTTTCCCAACAACGAGTCTCTTTTTGTTTAATGTCCATTAATATATACTTTCCAGGTTAATGCCTTTTGATTTTCAGTTGAGGTCTACCATGTCGTAGATCAGTGCAAGCGATCCGTCGATTTACTTCATTTAAACCAGATTTATGAATCATCTGGATAAGACTTTTTCACAAAATATTCTTAAAAAGAAGTATAAACTCAAGGTTTTATTCAAACATAAGTGCCAGTATGAGTTGTAACACAAATCGGTAAATATCTAAAAAAAAAAAAAAAGAAGAAGAAGAAGAAGAAGAAGAAAAAAAAAAAAAGAAATATGTATAATTTAAAAAGTACAATGTCGTCCCGATTTAATATCATAACGCCTTTGGGCTTGCCAAATGTCGTAAATACAGCTTGAATAAAGCTTAAGTAACGACTATAGTTACGACATTTTGCACGCCAAACGACGATAAGTTGATAATCCTTGCCATCCAATCGGAAACAAATAGAGATAGGATCAAGCTAAGGTGATTCAGCGATATAATTTTGAAAGCAGACTTAGAAGGTAAAATGATATTTCTAGTTTTGTAAATTGTCAGCCCGGTTGGTTGGGTCTCTTCTCAATTTACATGAGATCAATTTTCCATTGAAGAATCACACAAAAATAAAGGAACTAGATAAGTCCGTCTTGTATAACGAGTCGTCAGAAATAACACATACTTTTGTTGTTTAAGTTACTGCCTTCTTCTATATTGACTTTTTTCATGTTAGTTAATTTCTAAGGTCAATTTATTTCTAAATGTTACTAGATTCGTGACAAGGTTTTCATTAATTAGTTTTCAGGTAGGAGGACAGGGTAAAGGCTGCAGGAATTATTATACAGAAAGTTTCGCTGTTTCATAGAAATACAGCTCAGTTTAAAGGAGATGATATAAAGAGATAACACCAATTATTGCCGTAAGACACTCTTATGTTCTTCAAACTCGAGATTCGAAATATCGTGTCTAAAAACATACCCATGTGACCCTTGGCAAGGTCAATGCCTCTAACCAGTTACGTGAAGGTCATACCCCAAGTGTAACAGATGTTTGAACTATGCTCAGTATCTGTAAGGTTTCTTTACTTTGCTAGATGATATATTGTAGATTGACTTTAAACACTCTATCTAATGAACTTCCTGATATGGGAAGGTCGGTAATACCTGTTACATTGTAGGTCGATGGCTTGAAAATTAGTTATTTCCCTTAGATAAAGAGAGAAAAAAAATCATCCACAGAAATTAATTGCAGTGAATCAAATGTTGTAACAAATAAAGAGAATTAATAGTACTGCCACACAGTTGGTTCAGCCGTTTCTGACAGTGCGCATGAAACGGGAATAGCCCGACGAGAACTCGAACAATTGACCTTTCGCCGACAGGGCAAGTACCGTGAAAATTGTTATTGGGTAGCATCACGATCCCTAGAAGCTCATTTATCAAAGAGACGATCCCATTACCACCGCGTTTATGTAGAAAGGGGACACACAACAAGAGATATAAACTGACCCATATTGAAAAGGGGCATATTTTATTAGTTATCGTGATATATAATTTCGGCAAGATAAAGTTTTAAAAAACGGTCAGGTGATATCCCTCTATTTTTACAAAATTCTGAGAAACAGATTTCAAAGTCCTCGATTCACCAGCTTGAGCTTTAGTCCCGTTTATTAGTCATTCACTGATGGAACAGTTACAGGGTGGAAATCATTCTCTGTTGATGATACGCCAGAAACGTCTTTTTTATATAGATGTCAGTTATATATGTTGTTGATCGTTTTGTTTTATTTATGCGATATGTGGGAGTGATTACAAAGCAGTAGTAGAAGAAGAAGAAGAAGAAGAAGAAGAAGAAGAGAGAAGAAGAAGAAGAGAGAGAGAGAGAGAGAGACAGAGAGAGAGAGACAGAGACAGAGAGAGAGAGACAGAGAGAGAGAGAGAGACAGAGAGAGAAATACGTTCTTTCTCGGACTGGATCTTTTGCATAAGCGGGATATGGGCAAATCGCAGACCGACTTAAGGTCAGACCCCACCGGATTTTGGCCTTCTTTAGTCTATATAAAATCACTGTTTTCGTCCAGGATGTAGCACTTGTCAGAACGTTCGTTGAGTTATAGCCTTTCTGATGCTGTTTCGTCGTTCATAGAACTTCTCATTAATAGTAGAAATCATATATGATGAATGATGAATTTTTGAAATAATGGATTCTAACCAAAGGCACCGTCTTTTTTCCAACCATGAAAATCACATGTCGCCAATTTACACCTCCAATTTTTGAACACCATCTATATCACTTAGACCTGCAAAGATAGTGTAAAATGCACTTTCAAACAGCAGAAAAGATGCAAAATTACTACAAAATCAAACAAAATATTGCATATACCACTGTTTAAGACTCAAATCATCCCTGCCTTTCAAGAACTACATTTTCTCTAAGATCTACTTTTACCATACAACGACCTCAGGAAGTAATTTCCAGTGAGGTCACTCCTAAATAAAATTTGCTGTTCAACAAAAGCATCAAATGTTGACTTCATTTTGTTTTATGGCTGTTCCTGAGCAAAGTTAAACTCATTTTGAAAGGCTAGAATCTTGTCTGTGTTGCTAGGAGTGTTTTAAACAGCACTGGTAGATATGGTAAAATATGGGCAAAAAGTGGGGGAAAAAAGCCTTTCAAGGCTAATTGTAGACTTGCTACATCTTTAATAATACACACTGGATTCATATCAAATAAAAAGTGCTGGGAGCTACATATGTAGGGGAATACTTATGAGGTATTTTGGGACATTGTGGATCTAATAAGATTGGCTCAGAATGAAATATTCTCAGAAATTGCGCCAAATTTGGCGCAAAAATAGTATTTTCCGCACAGCCGAAACCATCTTGGAAGTTTTTTTCAAAACTTTCAAGTAATATTAACATGTACATTTCAAATATGGATATAGTACAGCTGGTCTAACTCATTTACCAATATTCAGTACACCATAGGTAAGGTCATGAGTGGGCAAAGGGTTAATCCCTAATAAAGCCATTTTTTTCCAATAAGAGGTTTATGCACTATCTGACAGGCTACACTTGGGGAATGACAGCATACTTGAGCAAGCAGATGACATTGACTCTGTTTACAGTGTCATTCTAGATCAAGGCTATAAAATGACCAGCCACACAACCATTTTCATAGCATTATTGCATTATTAGATCAGTAACAGCACTTACCAAGGTGAAAGGAATCCGAAAGAGACGAGCTTCCGGGGCCTTCTTCACATAGGACAACCAATCAACACGGCGAGCTGTTCATAACCATAATCCACAGTACGGCCAAGCTTTGTCGAAGACCAGCCTCCAATGCAGTCAACCAGCAAAATGTCAGAGCCTGTTCACATATCTTGTAGACTGGAAAACAAAAATGATAGTCTGGAAACTTGGGAACAGAATTGTCAGCCTCAACCAAATAGTATTCATTATGAATGCTGTTTTTCATGACCGCCAGCTATTTTCTGACCACTGCGAAAGCTTTAATGTAAAGCTGCACAGTGAAAAGAAAATTGGACTAGGGTCTGACCTTGTCTTTTCCTGTAAAAATTGTCAATATGTATCAAAACCCTGAAGAACCTATCAGCCTCAATGTACCGGAGAGTCGAAGGGAGCCGCTGTAAATATGATGCTAGCCTCAGCCCTACAACAACATCAACTGGGGTAGAAAAGGCAAATGTGCATTTGAGCTTTATGGACATTCTACCCCAATCCAGAAGCCACCTGCAGAAACTGGCCGTTCAAGCTTCAGAGAAGATCCTCCACCTCAATGAGGCCGACATGGCCAAAAAGAGGCAGATGGTTATCAAGCACAACGAAAGAAGTGGTTCTACAGACCCATGACATTTTGACATATCCTTCGACTACCGATACAATGCCAACAGAATGGTGTCTTCATACAAACCTTGACAAGTATTTTCAAAGTCGTATGGGGGTCGCAATTGAAAACCATACAAGCTTCAAGTATATAGTCGGACTAGCGATCCAAAACAAGTTATGATGGACAGGCGCGTACTTAAGAAACCATTGGTTTGAGGTTCAATGACCGGGAGGGGGGGGCACTCTGGCTGTACTGCCAAGCTTGCGTATATGGAACCACATTCTGAGAGGCAGATGGCATTCGACATAGCCAGTCAAATGTACAAGGCGACATAATGGTTCGAACGCTTACAACGGATGGTGACATAAAATCCTACCTAGGAATGCAAGACTTCTACGACCAGCTTGGCAAAGCCTGGAGTGTGACGCGACAAGCAGATCCTAACCTTTTGGGCAGCACTTAGATTTAACGAATGCGTAAGGCAGCCTGGAGAAGATGATGGTCTGATGCCGACCAAAACAGGAAGAGAGAGAGAGAGAGAGATAGAGAGAGAGAGAGAGAATGTCCCTTCACTCACACACACACACTCACGCACACAGACATTTGCACACAAAGACCAACCCCCACCCACATGGCCCATGTTAATACCCACAGGGTATTTAATTTTATGGTTTACCATGTCATATTTTGTTTTTTTTTTCTGAACAAATTCATTTCCAAAAATTGGGAAGGGGGGGGGCGGTAGCTTTTCGGCTTTAGAGGAAAATCTTAAAATCGTATAAAATAACAGTATTTTTAGAACAGAACACTCACCTACTACTCAAAAACACTGTAATTCTATTTCTAAATAAGAAAATACTCTAGCAGACAACAACATGTGAACTTCGTGCAAGGGAGATCACTACCGGACAAAAATACGCCAATTTCGGATCATTTCTTAACAAAATGTTGAAATATAAAAAATTACACAAACCTTGATGAAAATAACCTCATATTCCATCTTCTGGTGTTAGTCCAAACTTGTATGCAAAGTTTTAGGCTTAAATTCCAAGAAATAACAAAGTTCACATTTTGTCATCTAGGTCAGACCCCACCGGATTTTGGCCTTCTTTAGTCTATATAAAATCACTGTTTTCGTCCAGGATGTAGCACTTGTCAGAACGTTCGTTGAGTTATAGCCTTTCTGATGCTGTTTCGTCGTTCATAGAACTTCTCATTAATAGTAGAAATCATATATGATGAATGATGAATTTTTGAAATAATGGATTCTAACCAAAGGCACCGTCTTTTTTCCAACCATGAAAATCACATGTCGCCAATTTACACCTCCAATTTTTGAACACCATCTATATCACTTAGACCTGCAAAGATAGTGTAAAATGCACTTTCAAACAGCAGAAAAGATGCAAAATTACTACAAAATCAAACAAAATATTGCATATACCACTGTTTAAGACTCAAATCATCCCTGCCTTTCAAGAACTACATTTTCTCTAAGATCTACTTTTACCATACAACGACCTCAGGAAGTAATTTCCAGTGAGGTCACTCCATAAATAAGAATAGAATTTGAATAAATATGAGCATGCTTATCGAACGTTATTGAGTAGAAAACCATCGAAAAATTAGGAACTAAAAGGCAAAATAAAATGTCTAATTACCGATAAGAAAATAGTGTTTTGGACGTCATGTTGATAAATTTGAGGCGTGTGGGCCGCGTGTAGGATGGTTCGTTTGTTACCCATTTTCTGGAGACAGCACAAAAAAGCAACCTTATCCCTGTTAGAAAGACGTGAATTCGGCTAATAATGACTATTACACACTATTGCATCACCTCACATTTAGAAAAGCTTCCGACTGATATACTCGATAAAGCAACGTCTACAAACACTATACTGAAGCTGTTTTCATGATTTGAAAAAATACATTGACATGAATAAGGCCCCCATCCTGCTTGATAAGATCGATCTGAAAGACCTGTTTTGGTCGCAGTTGCCGACTGAGACACGATCCCTTGGGATCCCATTTTAAGGAAAATACTAAAACTTGAACGAAAAGGCTACACGTCCGATCTTGATTTCATTAAAATCTATAGGAGGGTTGGAATCTAAAATACATGCTTTAACCTCGAATCGATACTTGAATGGACTTGAAAATGTACATTTTAACTGTTTGCTTATTACGTCTGACAAAAGTGACAAAAGTCGTGAAAAACTAGGAAACACTGGAATATATATTTAAAGACCTATGCATTGTGATGTTTGAAATCTGTAGCACCGGAGATCATTGAAAATCATCCTGAAAACTTTTAATTGGAGATGGAAGAGGGGGCTAGAAGAATCCGACTGTATTTATAAAAGATAAATGTTTGTCATATGCCGATCATAATGCATTAGGATAAAAGATATTCTTCAACAAAGCACAATAAATTGCCAACACATCTAATTTAGTAACAAACAAATATTTTGGAATCATCACCAAACTGTCAAAGGTTATTTGTTTGTCAGAATCGAAAGATTTTGTTTGATTGTTTATATTTGAAAACCAGCTGGGATGAAGGGAACGTTTTGTTGGTTTAAAAACAGCAAAAGCGTCAATTTCTATGGTGATTTTCATCACTAACAACGGCCTAATTGTATTTGAAATCTGATACGTATCTCGTCAAATAATGCAAACGGTGTATGGAAAGTGTGCCATTGTCTAAATCAATTAGACACAATCTCGAAGGGATTTCCTTGGATTTTTATCCAGTGGAACAGGTTTATAAAATTGCTATTACATTTTTATAATATCCCCGATGTAATATTAGATTAACCAGTATCGTTTATGTATCGGCGCAATTATCAGAAAATCTCAATTCAATTATTAACGATAGCATCAAAATTACTTAAATAAACAGTATTGATATCAAGGCAATTCAGCTTCTATTCTCTCCATCATTAAATCATATGTTCCGTCTAAATGATGTCTACAGAAATTGAATAGACCGTGATCTCCCGAGACTCTACGTACCTTGATTTCTGTATAATCTCATTTCCTTTTGTTATCTTTAATAAAGTAAAACGATCTTTTTAATTTCAACTTGGTGATATTAAGGCTCTATTACAAGCATCAAGGCAAACCTAGGATGATGGAAGCTGGTGCCTAAATTTACAATACCATTCATATTTGTCATTAATGTATACCATAAAAGTATATGATAAGAAGAACAAATATTTCAGTTAATCGTAGTAAAATACGAAACGTTTTATGGCAGTCTCACGGATGTCTATGTGATTGAAAATGGTACTCAAGCTGATGTACACTCTTGGGACGAGATAATTGCAGATTGTATGTGCCCTTGTTTAAGTACAGCCAGTAGTACTGACCGTTTTATTTTAATTGACGATTATACGTGTCGAAAATTGGGCTAATGTAGTTGACCAATACCTACAGTAAATCAAAGACCACCAAAGAGCTCGTAGAAGATGCCGAGTTTTTGTTAACGTGATTATCATAGAAAAAAGAGGCAGTCTATAATCTTTCAATGGAGAAGGCGAAGGCGAGGTTATGGTTGAAACTTGATAACTGACCCACTCGTTTGTCAGTTAGTTCACATAAGAAATCGATTTATGGTGTAAACGTTCTCCGAATCTACCTTGTTGTTTATAGGGCACTTACAAGTTTGGTCGAAGCTGCACAAAACTCGGTTCTGAGACAGTGTTTTGTACAGCTTACAACAGTCCCTCGCGACTGGTAGGGAGATATGAGTAGACTGATTTCAGAGTTAGTTTGGGCGAGTACAACATCAACCTTAACGGTTTGGAATAGCTTTATTTACATAAGTCCAGAAAATGAATTGGCACAGTCTGCGAGACCGTTGTGCAACTCTGTGCTTAGGAAGCGTTCTGACAATAAACTCAGTCATGGATTAGCCCAGGCGGCATCAACGGTAGACGGTCTCAGGTTATACGGTCCTATAAAGAGACTAAACCATCCACTGGCTCTAACAATGGGTGGGTATAGGCCATACCTTTATCCCTAGGGTCAGGTTTTCCCCATATACTTATACGTTTTGGACACAAGTTGAAGTTGAAACTCTTGTGGACCTCTTTCAGCTTGATATCTTTAAAATCAAAACTTAACGAAACTGAACAAGGTGCAGTCTTCACAAAGGCTACTAATGGCCGGACGGTCACTAAACAAAACCACATCTAGGAATGTCTTCAATAGGAGCATGCTCTATTATAATTGGTGCTGCGAATTAAAAGGAAGAATTAATATTTTTGATAAATGAAAACAATCTGTTTTAAACCTGTAATTCTTCATGACTTCCATATTTTCGTAAGAAGACGGCGTTTAAAATGTACCATGGCAAATTCCCGAGTTGATGTCAAACTACAGATAGGACACAACATAGGCATACTCACACTTCCGTAGTTGTCCTATATTGATGGGATGTGGAATCGCGAGGCATAAAGTTTACACGTATTTTCTGTTGAATCATTGAAATAAGGAGACATTATACTGACAGCTTACAGAATAATGTAAATAAAAAACATACATCGCATTATAATTCAAAACATACATTAAATAACAACAACAACAAAAAACCATGGAGATAATTGACCAATCACTGACCCCGCACACTTTCTTTGTTAGCCCCGCTCATTGACTCCGACAGGAAGTCTTGCTTAGATTTTAAACGGCGTTATTTTGCAAAATTCATGACAAGTAGCATGTAACAAAAGAGTAGAATAGTTGGTTAGTGGCCTAAATGTGGTAACTACAGCTTCAATAAGCTGTAGTTACTACGTTTAAGTCACAAAACCAACAAAAAATTGTAACAAAAATAGTGGCCACTGTAGGAGTTCAAGTCAAGTTCTAATCACGATGAATGATTTCATTGGTCGACTGGTTATTTGACTGACAGCCGCGAATAGTCAATTAGATGCTATAACTACATGAGAATTGGGATCGGTCCAAAATTCTTTTAAATGGAGATCAATATCGTGTTTGTTGTCTAATTTCATATAATATTCTACGACCTGTGTTGTGTTAGCTGTAAAATCGGATTACCGCTTGACGTTTTATATGAAAATTTGTTCCAATTCAATTTTGACAATATTAAAATAATTTCTTTATCAAACAGATAGATCGAATTTCTTAGTACATCTTTTCAATAAAAAGGAATTATTCGGATCTTTAGTTACCGTACACGAATATCTAGAATCGAAAACGAAAGTTCGATTTCAAATTAATTGTTCTTCTGTAAATTCTGAAACATCAGTATCCCTGCATAAGAGTTTGTTTATTTCATTTATAAAACAAACATTTATAATGTATAAGACCAAGTCATTTCCTGGTTGTATATATCATAATGAATTCAGTACTAGAAGCCAGTAGAGGGTGTAAGATTTCTGTCCGTCTTTGTACGTATGGCTTCAAAAAAGTCCAGAATATAATTAATTTCTTTTCTTACGAATGAAAATGCCGACACTGGTTGACATGTATGTCAAGCATTTTTGTTGGTCTGAAAAATTAAACGTCGTAAATTCAGCTGTAGTTACAGTGATTAAGTCACCAAACAGCTATTTTACTTTCTTTTTAACTGTTACTAGCCATAAATTTGATAAAATAACGCCGATTAATATCGAGGTGGAGTATCCTGTCGGAGCTCAGTGGGCGGGGCCAGCGATCAGTTTATTGACCGACTTAAACATCAGTTGACATTCCTGTGATATTGTATATTGAATTCCTCAGTAAATATTTTAAATGGAATAGTTGTTTGTCAATTCTCAGTATGCCTGTCTTTCTGTCGTCTGTACAACCAGGATACAGTATAACTGACACAATGCGTCAGACAAACAGGGACCTCATGGGAAGTTCGAAAAGTACCTATTGAGCAGTCTGATCGGAACCTTTGCTTTTTACGATTTGGTGCATCTAGAATGATGTATCTACTATAAAGTATGATTATTTTTTGGAATGTGACCACTGGTTGACCTCTTCTTGCCCTATTCTCATTTTGCATTTGTTGGTTTTACAGAATGTCGGAACATTTTTCGTGTTTCTGTTAGCCTGGCCTTACGGGTCACATATACTAAAGCTTGCCAAATTTTGGTAAATTCACACACACACACACACACACACACACACACACACACACACACACACACACACACACACACACACACACACACACACACACACACACACACACACACACACACACACACACACACACACACACACACAAACCACACACTTCAAAATATAGTTCTATTTGGCCGTCAACTAAATTGTAATAACTTGTGGTCAGACCCTTTTGCCACAGTTTTTATTTTAAATTATTATGTATTTACAAATGATGGCAATGAAATATGTTTAAACTAATCAAACTAAACTCAACTAGACTCAAGCGACCATTCGTATTCCTACCGAGAAAGGATAGTTTCCTCTCCTAGTGTTTTATTCGAGTTTCCGAAAATATTGGACAATTAATGCTGAGGATACCACTGGTTTACGATTCGCTTTTGTATAATATGCAGTTATAATCCAGGATAACGAGCAATAAAGGCGATGCAATTGAATTCAACAAACAAATCGAATTGCATTGAATCCATATCTGGGCCAGCTACTAAGATGGTGATATTTAGGAGAGTTCGATAAACAGAGTGATGGAGTTATAATAGCATTCGAACGATACAAATTTGTGTTTTTCCAAAGAGCAAAAATGTCTAAGCAACTATGAAATCAGAGAGAAAATCGAATCGTTAAATTAGATTCATAAGGTCTAAGCTCATTCCACACGACCAGTCCCGAAATCTGGTCCAGTCAAAAGTTTTGACGTCTGGTAAGGGATGAATGATCACGATTAGGCCTCCTATTCAGTTGCTACAAGCGGTACCAAAGGTTCTATCACGTGACTGTTTATCAAACTCACGTCTAGAAGACACACTTGTTAATTCATTGCCACAAAATCCCGGACTGTGCCTGTCTTATTAATTGCAGTTACGGAAGATTGGATAACTTCTGATCTTGTCTCATTTTTTTACCTTATAATATTATGTGGTCTGCAATTTCTTTCATTTTAGGACCATTCTATGACCGCGACTGTAGGGCAGTTGGTAGATCGGAATTTCAATTATGAGGTCCAGGATTCGATACCCAGTCGCGGCAAAATATATTTACCGACATTTGTCTCCCATCAATTGGTAGATTATAGTAAACCTAATTTGGATGAGCAGGATGCAGTGGTAGTGCTGGTATGGAAAATACCAGAAATCTAAGGTTCGTTGCTCCGGCCGCCAGACTGAAATACTTTTAAACGTAATGTTAAACCCCATTCAAACAAATCATCCAAGATTTTGTACTCTATGTTTTACGGATTGGTGACATATCAACATGTCCTATACTTGACTTTGGTTTACCAAATCTCTTACAATATTGTAAAAAGAGAAATAACCACCTTATTGGTTACATAACATTGGTCGCAAAAGCTTGAAACGAGCAATTTCTTTTTTCCTACAATGTTTTTCGCTCTATTCAATTGTAGAACCGTTCTCACAAAACAAGAAACTTAAATGGGTTAAACAATGGAAAGTAACCCGATACCCGATATTTCAATTCCGTATCCACATAACAAACATAAAGGCTCTGCATAACTTCCGTCGCGGTTTCGTAAAGTTTACATCGTGATCACGTCTTCTTTCCTTTTTTTCATATTTCCGTCTCCGAATCGCATTACTGTAAGGAAATGCCAAACCGCATCACGAGATATATACGATGAACAATTTAAATGGAATCGGATCTTGTTTTTTGGGGAAAAATCTTGTATCGGGAATAGAAACGACGGTATGGTAATTAACACCATTCTACATTTATTGATAGGAAAATTTGAAGAAAAAAGAAAGCAAACTACGAGACTTTGTCAACCAGTTTGACTTCTAATCCTTTACTGGCTGCCGTAATAGTGCCTTTTTGAATGACAGGATACATTTCTGAATTATAGAAAAAGTTTCAAACGTTCATTCCGGTATTGATTATTGATTCTGACAGAGAAAGATTGTCACGAAAAGGATTCTCTATCGATCCGATAACTTTGACGAGTCGAAAATTTGATTTTAATTTTTTTTATTGCGATTCTAAAAGAGAACATGTTGTATACAAGTTTAAAGGTGCATTACATCAGAATATTATAAATATTTTACAAAATAAATTTGTAGCTTTATTTCAACATTGCGTGATTGTTCTTTCACTAGAAAAGCATACAATTTACAAATCTTACACATTCCTTTTTTCAGAATTTTAGACTCGTCCAATTTGAAAGAAGTTGTAGAGGACAACTTAAAGTGAGTACGATTTGAAAAGTAATCAACATACAGGGTACAAACATATTGTGGGAAAAGAAGAAATTACTTGTAAGAGGCAATTCTACTGTTTCCAAAATGTTTTCTCATGTACAAAATCACAGGGACGTAAAAGTCAGGGATTGAACAGGAAAAAGTTAAACGTCTTTAAACCAATAGCTCTATTTGCCACAGATACCCTACACATTTGAATTCTTTGAAAATATCTTTTTTTTTCATAAAACGGTAAGTTTTCTCCTATCACACTCATTATTATAACTTTAACAACATTCAGTGAAACAAGTTAAATAGCTCGTAATCGGGTGGTTGTGGTCTCGAATCCAACCAGATGCTTACAGTTTATTAACACAAAATTAAAACTGGAAGAACTAACTGTATTTCGCAAAAATCGGATGTAAGTTACCGTTGTATAACGCGCTTTCATAAAGCACGTGCATATGGCGTCATTCAGACGATCGGGCCTTTTGCATTTACTCAACTTATAAGTTGAAAAACATTTTCATTAAGCATAGATACATATTTTCATTAAGCATAGATACATTTGTAAACTGTTTTTATAGCTATACCTTTAATGAAGATCTTTCCATGTTTGAACCTTTTCTCCGATTTTTGCGCTCTGACTGGCCGATGAACTTGAGATACTATCCCTGAGAAAACATTACGGAAAAGGAAGAAATCGCTTGTAACTATGATTTTCTATCATATAAGATATTTACATTTGTACTTGCCTTATAATGTGGTATGCTACTCCTTTGGATTTAGATAAGTCTTAAATCTTGTAAAACAGTAAAGAATTTGAATAAAACAACAACAACAACAACCCCCTTTGATGCCCATATTTATGGTTTAACAAAGGAGAAGTGTTTACGACCTGGATCTCAGACGGATAACAATTACATCGTAATCATAACAAATTCCCTTTAGCAGGCTGCTAATTGCTATTTGAAAGCCGCCGTTATAGCGCAGTCCGTAGCGCATCTTCAAACATGGGATGTTATTGGTTCGAACCCCGGCGGTGGCGCACATATCCTTTCCGACATTTGTCTCACCAATTGGTGGATAATCGTAGACCTAAGTGGGATGGCAGCTGGAGGCTAGGAAAGGATTAAGTGGTAGTACTGGTGTGAGAAATACCATGAATCCATTGTTAGGTGCTCTAGCCGCCGCATTATGACCGAAATACTCTTAAAAATGGCGTTAAACTTCTTCAATCTATCAATCAATTGAAAAGTATATTCCTTAACATTTTGGTTACAAAAAGACGTGCATTGTCTAGTGGACTCACATAAATCGCCGATACAACACTACGCCATCTGGAAAAAGAACGAGATGCCTCTTTGATAATAGTAAAATACGAAAACTTCCTGAAGCCCGTCGGAAAAATCAGAGACAACATCACTGTATATATACACTTTAATATACCGGGTTTTATATAGTATAACCATGAAAAAAAATCATCAAATAGGGAGTACATAAATAATTAAGAAACATGTTTGCGACCTAAATGTCATAACTACATCTGGAATCAGCCAAACCAACAAAAATTCGTTATATAAGGTAAAAGATTTTTTCCGAGTTCAAAAAACGCTTCCGGTCCAAATAAATGATTTGATTGGTCAATCTATTTTCTTTTCTTGACCAGTCTATTATCTGATGGCTAACTATCACCTCCCATTGGGACGGTAAATCGTTACAATGTAGATATTCTAAATAAATACATCTAACCCTTTCAAAACCGACAATAAAGTTTTTTATGTCTATGCGAAGTATATCAAAATCTCTCTTTATTTCATCGCTAGACATTATGCCATCATTCGGTGTTTAGAAAATGCTATAAATTTAAACAAATCTCTTGTCTTCTCAATAAAAACAGAATAAAATGAATTGACACAGTTCGTATGCACTTAATGTGGTAAAGCACTAAGCCATCACGTGTTTAAAGCTTATCACGGTTTACAGTATCTAAAACTTACAGAATTCCAATACTTGTGATGAAAAGCCGTCGCAACTTTTTCTTATCAGTGACGATTTCCCATAATTCTTTCTAATGCTTATTTTAGATTTTTTTCTTCATTAATACCCACTGACGGTCAATCATCACGATGACACTTGTGATGAGTACCCATCACAATGGATGGTGACCGCTACCATCAGAAACTAAACTGTTTACAGTGGTGATCCGCCATTTTTGTCACGACCTGAATGTACAAAATGATAATGAAAGACCTATTATTTCAGGGTATATATTTCGGTTAACTTATCTTGAAAAGTCATTTCAGTATCTGAGCCTCGCTCCAGAAAATATTTCGTCAATGGGAGATCCAAAATATCGTAGCTACATCTTGAACAAGTTTTAGTTGTGATGTTATAGTCACAACTGCAGTAAAGGAGTACATGAATAATTAAGAAGATTCAAAGATAGCATTATTTATAAATATCACTGAAATGCCCATACGCGGCTGCCAATAATCTTTCGACCCTTGGAGTCATTCATGTATAAGAGGAAAGAGCTTTGAACTCCACCATTGGCCGCCAT
>OX336365.1:99004-143585 GCA_946902895.1 Fragum fragum
TAGTCCCTTTGACATACGACATGCTTCACCAACATAGTATAAACAACAGCAAAATTGAAATTACCAATTACTTTCTTTGTTTACTTCATGGGCGCCGCCATTTTTATCCACTAAATCCGCGTATGAATCATCGTAAAATCTACGTAAACACCGCAAATCAACGTAAAGGTTGACCAGTGTGGGGGGATGACGAGTAATGATTTATTGTTCTTTTGCTGAGGAAAAAAACAAGTTCCGGTCATCCGGTCCCCTCCGATCCCAAGTCCAGCGTCCGACCACTAGACTAAGGACACCAACAAATATAGGTTAACAACCTAGTCTATGTTTTCAATCAACGTTGATCTTTATTTTTCTTTCTTCTTTAGTGTCGACATGGCAACGAACGTTTTCCTCTTACCTTTATTGATCGCCATTTCCGCCAGGTCAGTACAGATTAAATTAAAATGAATTGTACCGCGCGGGCGGGCTATCCGGGAATTGAATAATAATAAGAAAAATAAAAAAAAGAGATTAGTTCCAGCAGTGGTCAAACAACGATATTATTTCGAAAATAAACATAAAGTAAGGTAGAATAACCATTCAAGACTTAGGAACCCTTTCTTAATTAAATGTTTCAACCCTGGCCCAAACAGACAAACCAGGAATTATACTTTTGGCTCCCCCCCTTTTTAGCATGACCGATCTAGGATAAATAGCATAGTCCATTATCGAAATACCAAATAAATCAGAATTCGTGAAATGCTAAAAGGTATTGTAAGTTGATTTATCATGTTGTATTTTATGTAAATTTAATTTTATAACAACTGATAAAAAAAGACACTTCAGTTATTCAAGTAGATTTTGGGAAAGTTGTTTTTGTTACCAATTTCGTACTTATCATTTTAGCTGACCTTCATTCCTTACAAATAACGTCTATTTTAAATATTGTGTTAAATTTAGAACTTTACTTCCTTGAATTCCTATAAACAGTATTTTAGAGTTTATGAACCATTTACGTAGATAATGAAATAACGACAGCTGGTCCTGAGGTGTAGTCGTAACCTCTCTGGACACCATTGATGTTTGCGTGAAAAATCTCCTTGATGAAACACGTTCCTGCTACAAAATTCTAAGACACATCAAACCCTTATTTTTTTCGAAATTCAGACTAGTTCAAATTCAAAGGTTTTGCAGACGACAATTTAAAGTTGATTCTATTTGAAAAATAATCATTTATAAAGGTAGAAAATATTGTGAAAAAAGAACTTGCTTGCTACAAGCAATTTCCTCTTTTTCCACAATGTTTTCTCACGTAAAAAGCCAAGGATTGAACAGGAAATGGTCAGGATAGTATAAGTACGACGTTGCTAGATGATAATTTTTGCCAGTCGCATGTAACAAAAATCGAAATGAAAGCTTAGGTCTAGGCTGAATAAATGATTTGATTGGTCAATTGATTCCTTGAGTGACAGCAAGGATAAGTCAATTAAAGTCTTCAGATGATGATTTTTTTAAGCGGTATGTCTCTTCAAATTTTATTCCATCACCAAACGACAAATTTAGACAGGTAATAATTGGAAAAAGATGCAGACGACTATTTATAATTGATGAATTTTCAAATTCTTCGTCTTTTCGGGTAGAAAACATTGTGGTTAAATTAAAATCTGCTTGTAATAAGCACTGTCTTCATTTTCCACAATGCACCCCTAAACCTCTTGTCTTTAAGTTCGTAATAAAAGAGGACTAAATTCAATTTCTTATCATTTTTTTAAAAGATAAATAAAATTTCGGTCCTCATAATAGATCCCATGATTTTCTCATGTTGGTAATTGTAAATTATAAACATAATTTTTTATACATTTTGATTAAATTGTGTTGGTAAGACGTAAAAATGTGAAGTTTTAAAAAGGAATTTAACCCATAGATTCATTTGATATTACTCAAACAATGAGGACAATACAAAGACATATCCTCAGATGAAACCGTTTGGCAGTAACCACTCTTTGTTTAAACACTTTACAAGTCGCTCTTTAAAATTTTGATGTTTCAATTTAAGAAAAAAAAAACACATCAAAAAGAGCATTCTATTCTGGAGAAACCTTTTCATTTCAGCGCACTATCAATGATATAAGGTAAAAAATGTATACTATGATTAAACCGTTTCTCAGTACGGACTGGGATAATCATTTCCGAAATTGCTCTTGAAAATTGTAATATTCACACTGAAAAAACAAAAATAATAATTCATCATTCTGTTCTGAAAAACCTTTGAATTTTCAGTGAAAAAACGTTGACATTCATTTTTTCTGTTGAATAAAAAACGTCGTCTATTTTTCTGCGAATTCAAATCCAACCTGATCACTTGAAATATAAATACACGACCTCAGTCATGTAATGATAGGTCCCTTTACTAGAAATTATTACACTTTAGCAAAACCAACATCACACTGTGAAACGTCACAAAACCCAACCCTAACAAACATTCTTTTTATAAATACAGTTTTTTTTTTTTTATCTTGTAGTCAACTATTCGGCCCACAGAGTTCCATATTACGTCAAATTACTGATGCAACGTTTACAATGATAGATATCCGCCCAAAGGACGGGAAGATCACCTTAGCTGAGATGAACTATTCAACTATTATGGACGATGTTAATGGTAAAGCTGGTGTCATTCAAAGATTGATTAAAAATCAAATATTAATCTTAGCCCATCGATTCCTTGATTATCCGGAACAGTCATGTTAATTTAGTTCGTTGGTGGGTTTGTTTGATTGCGGTACCTAGTCCCCTATCGACTGACAGCTATGGCGATTTTGTAGCCTACCAACGATTTCTTTCTTTCTTACGTTCAGCAAAATTACCACTTCCGCTATTTACTATACTGTACAGATAAAACAAACAGTTCTGAATTTAAACAACACAATGTTTTATCGCTGGCATTAATGGCGTGTTTACTGCATTTATCTAAAGTTATACTAAATGATAATTCAATAGACATAAAAATACCGTAAATTACATATAGCTTACACTACAACTTTATAAAGGACGGTCTATTACGGTACTGTTATTCCGCACGAATCCTTGTCCATAGAACATTAGAAATCTGGCTGACTTAACTTAGCTATCTTAAAATGACTGTTTAAGGTAAATGTTTAATAGCTTTATTTAGTCATAAGGCATTAAAATACCTTGTAGGTCCATGGTTTTGATCCCCAAGGGACGATTCGTTATTTTTTCTTCAAGGTCGATTAAATCGACATTTGTTTGCGAATAACCAACCATTTGATACTTTTTTCATATAAAAGGCCCAAGAAAACATTGTGGCTTGTAGCAATTTCTTTATTTCTCACGATGTTTTCTTCTTGAAACAAAAAAAAATACAAACGAACTTATGTCATCTGCAACTTCTTTCAATTAGAACTAGTTTTAAAATTCGTCGCCTGGTAATGGGTAGTTGACCTTCTTTCATGGGTGTCGTAATTAAAGTAATCTTTAACCGCATATGTACCTACTAGAATTTGCAGTATATTGGTATATTTTCAAAAACCTTTTTTGTTTGGCTTTACAATCACTTATTGGGATTTGAAATTTCATACTAGACGGATGGTCGTGTAAAAAGATAATAATTAAATACAAATAGTGGGTCAAATTTTTTCCCTCAATTTCAGGAGATGGCTGTGTTACAGAATCTGAATTTAGTCGTGTAAATCATATCGACCTACCACAATTTGCCCCCAAATTTTACAGCCATTTCGATTTTGATAATGATGGTTGTATTACTATCATAGACAATGAGCAGGAATTAACTCTTATGGACACGTCAGGTAATTTATAAATTTACTTCGGAAACGTAAAACATATCTAAACATTGAGGGAGCAATCGCTGGTTTCGCCCACTGACTCCGGAAAGGAAATTTCACGTCGGTATTAAATTTCGGTGAAAAACTCAAATAGTTGATAAGCCACCTAAATGTCGTAACTATTACAAGAATATGTTGAAGTTACGACATTTAAGTGGCCAAATCAACACAAACGACACACATAAATGTCGGCAAATTTCGGAGTTCACAGTTCACTTCCGGTCTAAATTGATTATCAAATTGATCGAAAGATTCCGTGAATGGTCAATTGTTCAGGCTAAAACGTTCCCTTACAATTTATAAAAATATTTTAATAAGTATAAACTTTCGACAGGTCGAAACTTTTTAACTCACAATCGCTGAAATTGAGAACAAATTGACACGCATAGATTCTTTATGCAGTTTAAATACAGCAGGGTGACCAAATAGTCTGACATCCTGTGTCTGGTAACGAGGTCACTGTAATTCGATATATTTGGTTTGGGTTTTATAACATTTCTTGAATCTAAAGTACAATAAACTTGATAACACTAGTTTTGTCAGAGGTCATGAAGAAGATCTCCCACTTAGTTTTAGATCAAGAGGTTTCTTGGCCGTTTCACGGAAGCGGCTATTTGTCTTCGGTCTTTTAATGGTACACTGTTTTGGCGTAAGTAGAAGTGAATTCTTGAGAAAGTAAAATGATTGTGAACCTTTAGAACTTGATTCAATATCGCCATAAAATATACAAAGGCAGGTTTAAAAAAATTGGTAATTGGTAAACCAATTCTTGAAAATTTATCCAATATACATTAAATAATTCAGTTTTAAGCTGTTTGACCTACACGAGAAGAGGCGTCTCACTTGGCGCATTGATTTCGACTTTTAGAGGAAGCATGTGTCAATAATTGCCAAAATATAGGGCATAATATAAAGATTAACTTAAACGGCATATATACAATTATACGTATAGATAAAAAGGTACAAATGAGTAGAACTAAACCTGCCATGGTCACTTTTATTTATCAAGGAACCACTTTTTAAAGCTGCAGTGTGATCTTTATTGTCTGTGAAAGCACTCAATAAAATATGGTTGGAAATCATATTAAAGTTTTATGCAGATTTATCCCGTATTTGCCACCATGTTTTTTACAAACGGCCTTCATTACAAGTTCATTTCATTTAATAATTTTTTTTTTTCAAGAGACAAAGCGCAAGTCATGCATATTGACGACAGTATTTTATGTCACTTAAACATATTTTAGTTTAAAATCTAAAGAATAAGAACAGCCTAACACTTGAGTGTGTGTCAGAGGGAAAATATTTTTTAAAAAATCTTTCGGAATTACCAGATCAAATTCAGTTTTATTAGAAAGTGCTACTTGTTAGAGAATAGCTGAAGAATGTAAAAACGGGAAATTCTTTTTTAAAAGAAATCGTGCAAAAGATGAATAAGAGTGCCATAGTAACACTATATACCGCCACTTTGCTGCTGTTTCACGAAAGTAATTGTAGACCCTACTTATTTTGACGGAACCAAATTCATTACATTTGCAGACTACCTTTTTAAATTGTCAAGTTCAAACTGTTTGTTATGCTTGATTGATTGAATGGGCCAAAAATCAATGAATCATAAAATCCTTGATCCGTGTACACCTACAAATTATTTGGATGACATTGACAAAGTTTCATTTAAATCAAGACAAAAAGTTAGGAGGCGTTGCATTCACAAGGCTGCAATTTCAATAAGCCCCAGATACTAAGTTTTGAGGGGGCACAATTTAGGAAAAAATTGATGAACCATAAAATCCTTACTTCATGCACTTATACCGATTTAGGTTATATCATCCACCAAGTTTCATTTAGATCCAGCCAGAAACTTAGGAGAGGTTGCATTCACAAGGCTGAAATTTCAATAAGCCCAAGAGATTAAGTTTAAAGGGGGAATAACTGAGTCAAAAGTCAATGAACCGTAAAATCCTTTCTTCATGCACATCTACCAATTAAGGTGATAACATTGACCACGTTTCATAAAGATCCATCCAGAAACTTAGG
The DNA here is from genome assembly GCA_946902895.1 of Fragum fragum. NCBI lineage: Eukaryota > Metazoa > Mollusca > Bivalvia > Cardiida > Cardiidae > Fragum > Fragum fragum. The sequence goes on from OX336365.1 coordinate 104,881, forward strand.
AGGAGTTGCGCTCATGAGAAAAGTGGACGAACGGACAGATGGACGAATGGACGGACGGACGGACAGACGGAGAAGATGACGCCAATATACGACCGCCTCCGGCGGCGTATAAAAAGGAATGTCAGTATTGACGCAATTTTACTCAAATTGCATCGCAAAGCGGTTAGACGTTAAATGATTCAATGACCCTTACCTTCCCGTAAACCTTCTAATTAAATAACCAATTAAGAGCTCCGCTCAGTCTTAGACAATATCGTATTCAACCGCTAAAAAGCGTCAACACCGTCTGTTATCATAACGCACCATACCGACGAATCACAACATTTCGCTGAAGAGTCGTATTTATTCGATTCGAGATCAAAACATCAAGAAACATAAGTTCAGACCGATCAGAAATTACAAAAAAGTATATATCCAAAAAACTTTAAAAACACAGTCTTTTTGTGTTTTTGCAATAAGGCTTTTGCATATTTTAGGAACATTAATTATAGTGAGAGTATTTTTTTACATTAAAGTTGTTTTATTTGTAGTGATAGTGTTATTTTGCATTAACTTTGTAGTACTATCGTGAGGGTGTTCTTTTACGTAAACTTTGTAGTACTTGTGGTGAGAATGTTCTTTTACATTAACATTGTAGTATTTATAGTGACAGTGGGATTGTTTACATTTACTTTGAAGTATTTATAGTGAAAGTGTTCTTTTACATTAACTTTGTAGTATTTATAGTGTAAGTGTTCATTTACATTAACTTATATTATCATATTCCTAGCTTTGAAATCCCCGCCAATTTGGAAAGGCAATACAAGATGTCGAAAAGACATTATTTAAAACAAAATCTTTTGATATCAATGCGCACGGTTCTAAACTGGCTAATAAAATAAAAATAAATGTGTAACAATTGAAAATAAAGCCCATCGAATATAATAGTTGGAATTATCAATTGGTTATTTTTTATCTGAAAAATTTCTCACTTGAATACGTTGTTATGCATAAGAAAAACTCATCCTTCGGACTCGTTTTTCAATGCCTAACAACGCGTTCTCATGAGAGATTTTTCATATCAAAAATTACAAATTGATTATATATTTGTAGTGAGGGTGTTCTTTTACATTAACTTTGTAGTTTTTATAGTAAGAGTGTTCTTTACAGTGACTAGCTTTGTAGCATTTGTAGTGAGAGTGTTCTTTTACATTAAGATTGTCCTACCTCGAGAAAAATGAGGCATGAGAGGCGAAATAAATATGAGTTAACATGAAGAAATCTGATTTCGACAATTGGGCCCAACTCTTAAGGTGTTCTCGCAAGGCATGTGCGAAATGGCATACAACTTCATGTGAAAAGATAATCCCTCAGTAATTTAGAATATTTCGTAATGTATTTTACTTTGAGTTACCTTAATTTTAAAGAATAATTGAAGAGGGACACGCCAGCAAACGATTTGTTATACTGAATACAGTTCTTGTTTTCTTTCAGTCGTTTTAGATGTGTCTTTGTATTCCTTAAGCAGACTGGAGCTATAGAAGTATAGAATTAGAATAGTTGTGCAATGAAATGTTTTATTAAAGTTTGGTTGTAGGGTTTTTGTTTTTTTTTATATAATTTCAAATACTTTATACCCTGGAGACTTACAAATGCAAATAAAAAGTGAATTTATTTATTTATAATTCATTTATTTATTATCTATTTTTCATTTTTGTATTACACATGTTTAGACTCGATTACTTGATTATACATGCCACTGACCTATGACTGCATCTAAAAGATATTTGATATATATAAGTTATATAATCCGACGTCGATGATGTGTCAATTGATGCATGATGAATCTTTATCTTCTATAACAAAATGAAAGTTAAAATCGTAAAGTTTTAAAAATTGTCGAGTAAGAACACTAAAGAAGTAATCGATAGACGCCCATTGACTTAAAAGGCTGTTAGTCCTTAAATAGGGTAGGGTTTTTTTCAGTTTTTTTTTTTGTAAGTAAACAAGTGACATTTTTTCCGTCTTTGAGGTATAATACCTTTACGAGCTACACACAAGAGCCTTTCTCTTCGACCAATTGAAGGTTAATCTTTTTTATAAGTCGGTCTAAAGCTTGTAAGCTAGCAGAATGCATTTTTTATTCACTTCTTCGAAGTTTTCAAACATATGACCGTAGCATAAAAACAAAGTGATAAAACGCCAATGCAAAACTGGCCATTAGATACCGTTTTTACACCGGACAAGAACTTATAAGCGGCACTTGAATTGGGACCATCTTATTCATTTGTTGTTTTAATTTTTACTCTCTTGAAAGTTATTCGCATGTATTTAGTCAGAAGTGATAAAAGAAAAGTTCTGTTTTACATTTTACAATCGCTAGTACCTCTTGACCTCTTTCAAAGTTGCTAAAGTCATGTCGGCCAAAAGAGGGTTGGAGCCTATATGGAAAATAGGTGATTTTCAAACGGCATCTTCCAAGGTTCAAGGGAAATCTCAACCAACTTTGGCGAAACTGTTCTATTACCTTAAAATATAAAAATACTATACCATTATAAACCCATGTCCTCTTTCAAAGTAGTTAAAGAAAAGAAATCTGTTAAATCTCTGGTAGCCATGGCTAAAAAGGGAAATCAAAAGAATATCTCCTGACCCAGGAGGCATGTATCCTTTATCTCATGTGAGCCACCTAGGAACAATAGTTCTCTAGATTATTTATGTTTTTACCCAGTTTTGTGTACATTTTGAATGGTTTCTCGTTGTTTATACAGGTGACGGTGTTGTTACGTTGAACGAGTTTGAACCATATTTAGTCAATCTCATGGCATCACTACTCAAGGATTATCTGCCAATACCCGGTTCGATTGGATAATGATTTGTTAACTTATTTTAATAAAGTCTTTCTGCAAAATTACAAATTTGTTAGTTTTTGAATTCGCTCTCAATATGATAAGCGAGCTAATGAAAAGTAACGCAATACTTAAAATAATTCCTGCAAGTGATAAATCGATTCAGACTAAGAAGTGAAGACTTATAACAACAAGAGAAGAAACCTCAAATCCAGTAATATTTTCACTTTGAAACTTTTGGTTTTCATTCTCCTACTATAATAGCTATCCTTTTCTTTCGAATCAACCAAAATGCCAAACAAATTTAAGAGTTGATAATTTAATAAAACATGCTAACTCCTCAATAATCAAGTCATTCAGCATCTCTGTTCGAATACTTTAACAATGACAGTCATTAACCACGTTTTCATTTTAATGAGTATTCTGTTATAGAAAAATTATTCAGCCTTACCTAATCCTTTGCATACATGCTGGGTTAGAGTAAGTGTTGGGGTTCGTGCCTTCTGTTGTAGCCTAAGAGGAGGACTGAGCTCACAAATTGTTGCAGAGTCAAAAGCCTCTTTTTGATATTTAATTTCAAACGCATCCAGGTTATTCCTTTTTTTCTTTCTCGCGGTTGTCGTTGTGCTTTCTTAAAGCCAAGACATTAATTGACATTAAGATCGACAGATGCCACCTGAGTTGAGCATTGAGCTGAAAAAGTTTGACATAGTGTCAAAAATGAGTTACCGGTTTAACATATTCATGACGTCTTTGTTAATTTTTAGACGCTTAAATGATATTTTTTTCAAAAGCTTATTTCGTGCTTTTTGTTTGATACCAAGTTCGGCTCAAGTTATGCAGCCTAATTATACACCTAATGTCGTAAACCCAAGTCCTTTAAATCTCTTATCTTTGTTAAAAATAAGGATAGGAGTGTCAAGGTAAGATAAGAAATGTATGATATCAATGTCTATAAAAACCTGTCTTCACTTGTGCTATAACGTGACACTAAAATGTTTAGTGTCGCCTTATTCAAGGAGTCCAAAATCGTTACCCCAAGCCAAACATAACACACAGAGAGAGCCACGTCTCGGTTTGGTGGAATACGAATAACTTGGAAATCTATTTGCATAAAAACCTGTGGTTTAATTTAACACTAAAACACTGGTTTCAGCTTCTCCTAGAGTAATTAATACGTGATTTATGGTACAGTAAAAAGGTCCTGAAATTACACTGTATCTCGGTAGGACATGATACGAATAACGTGTAAAAATGTAGGAGTTCTAACCGGTTAGATATGATTGGACAGATTATTGCTGACATCGAAGTGCATGAAAACGAGTCCTTACTAGTGCTATAATTTGACACCTTAATTTTTGGTGCCATTTTTCCTAGAGGTTTTCATTCGTGATTTTTCGTACTGTTCCGAAGGCCCTGAAATTACCTGCCTTTGTAAACCCGGTTGGAATGAAAACGGATTACATAAGATACATAAGAATAAGTACGTATCCTCACTTGTGCTATAACTTGACACTTTTTGGCAGATTTGGTGTCACCCAAATACGTGATTTCCGAAGCATGAACCAAAGACCGTAAAATATTTAACTTAGGAGGAAAATATGGAGGACCGCTGGGTAGGATAGGATGAGAATAACTTTTAGATCCATATGCATAAAATCGTGTCCTTAAATATGCTAAAATTTGACACTAAAACATTATCCGTGTCGTATCAATGGGAAATCAGGTTTTTACCAAACCCCAGGGTCTTACAACCCTGAGAATACGTGACATATTTTTTGTGTGTCTAATTAAAGAACAAGTGGTAACACGTTTTTTACCTTATGGATTTCTCTGTTTTCCGTTTCCTTCTATATCGGGACAAACCCGCCTATATTTACTCCATTAGCATAAAAACGTGTCCTCACTTGTGCTATAGTTTGACAATAGATCATTTTCTTTAAGAGTTATTCTAACGTGACTGTGCCCAAAATGCATGATTTCAGCTATTTTGCAGAAGGTCGGACGAAAGGCCCTGAACCAAAGGCCCGACGAAAGGCCCCGAAATTTTTATCTTAAATAAACATAATTGTAAATAAACCTTTGTTTCCCTCAGCTAGGGTATGGATACTATACAAATCTTTATCTATAAAAACGTTGTTCTTTTTCACTTGGGCTATAATCTGACACAATTCGATTTAGTGTAAACTTGTAAAAAGACTGATTTATAATAAACCAAGAATTGTAGCCCGCAGGCCTTAAAATCTTTTGTCTTTTGAAAATATAAACAGTATGTCCCGGTCAGAAAATATACGGAAAAGAAGAAACCCATGAGCATAAGAATGTGTCCTTATTTGTAATTAAATTTGACACTAAAAGATATGGTGTCACGTTCTCATAGTTTATTTATACGTGATTATTTGTATTTTACCAAAGGCTCTAAATTTTGTTTAAGTGTAAACATGTAAAGATGTGTGTCCTGGTAGGATAGGCTAGGGATAACACTGAAATCTATTTGCAAAAAGACGTGTTCTCACTTGTGCTTTAGCTTGACACTAACAGATCTGGTGTCACCTCTCAGGGTCATTCATACGTGATTTTAGAACCATGAACCAAAGGTTATGACATTATTCAATTTATAAAAATAATATAGAGGAGCGTCCCGGTAGATAGGACAGGATAAGGAAAACATAAGAATTCGTATGCATTGAAACATGTCCTTACTTATGCATTTATTTTGACACTCAAAGATTTAACGTCAGCTTCTCCTAGGGTTAGTCATACTTGGTTAATGGCCCCGAAATTATTTACCTTTGTTAAAAAATACCGAGTTGTGTCCCGGTAGGATATGATTCCGTTAACATTGAATTCTATGTCCATGGAAACGTGTCCTACCCTGTGCTATGATTGATATTCAAAGTTTTAGTGACCCTTTCTCCTACGATTATTTATATTCGAACTATGAACCAAAGGCCATTGAACTATAAACTAGGGAAAATTAAGAAGATAGATGTGTCCCGTTAAAATAATATACTAGGACGAGAAAGAAACGCCGGGATACCTAAGATATGCAACATATATTTTATTGCTTGGCTTAGAATAATGAAAATCGGTCAGATTTATGTGTTGTTCGCTGTCGAACGGTACAACATAATACCTTACCTCTTCGCACCATGAGAGGCATGTGCTCAAATGCAAGAATACCGTGCAGGGGAATGTCATTGAATTTGCCCAAGGAAATTTTCAGTCTATTTGATACTGTTCAAGTATTCAGATCGATTTTTCAACGATTACTTCAAATTGAGCAATTTGAACCAATCCCGCGATTGTCGGAAGTCGAGCGGGGACAAGCTATAGCAATGCTTGTGCAGGGTCAATGCCAACAGCAGGTTGCTGCACATTTTGATGTGCATATTCGAACTATAGAACGTCTTGTTCAACGTGTGCGAGTGACGGGGAGGGTCAACAACCGCCCGCTAAGTGGACGTCCGCGCGTCACGACGCCACGTCAGGATCGGTTTATGACACTTTCTCACTTACGTAGTCGTCATCTCACAGCAAGCGAAACTGCAAATATTACTATAGGCATTCATTATCGCCATATTCATCTCTATACTGTTCGAAACCGGTTACGCGACAATGGCCTTAGCGCCCGACGTCCCTTTGTCCGTCTCCCGCTAACTCCTGTGCGTCGCCAAACCGTTTGGCTTGGTTACAAGCACACTCACCACGAAATTTTCCTATAAGCCAATGGAGACGGATATTCTTCTTCGACGAATCCCGGTTCACACTCTACCGTTCGGACGGCCGACGTGTTTTCGCGGCGAACGTTACACCGACGCGTGCGTCGTTGAACGGGATAGGTTTGGCGATTGTTCGGTATGTGTTTGAAACGGCATCTCCTATGGGTTTAAATCACCATTGATCGTGTTTGACGGTAATTTAAACGGCGTCAGGTATAGAGACGAAATCCTCCGCCCATATTCTGTCCAATGCGTGCAAGCACTGAGCCTGATATTGCAGCAAGACAATACCCGGCCCAATGTTGCCAGAGTTTGCCACCAATTTCTTGCCAACAGTAACATACACCCACTCGATTGGCCAGCATTCAGTCCAGATTTGTGCCTAATTGAACATTTGTCGGACGAACTGAATAGGAGGGTAAGGAGACGTCCAAATGCCCCGACTAATCATGTCTAGCTCACATGAAGAATGGAATAACATCACCATGGCCATGATTAACACCCTGGTGAATTGCATGCAAAGACGAATCAGGGCTGCCACAGCTGTGCATGGAGGACACACAAGATACTGATATGTCCGGTCGTGTTTCGCAAAACAAGAAGGGTCATCGTTAAAAGGGGGTATTTTTTCACATAATCAGCATCGGAAACTTCAACAGCTAGTTCCATACAGATGACATTTCATACAAAAATGAATATAATAATCCAATAATATAATTTATCCCTTACAGCAATCATTTAGGTTACCCGGCATTTCTTTTTCGTCCTAGTATAGAAGACGCTATAGGGATTGTATGGAAATTCATATGCATAAAAACGTGTTCTCACTTGAGCTATAAATTCACACTAAAGATTTGGTGGTAAATGACCTATTGACCTGTACCTCTACCCAGACCTGAACCTTGACCTGCACCAATACCTGTATCTCAACCATGACCTATACCTATACCTGCACCCTAACCTTGACCTGTATCTATACCTTTACATTGACCTTTACCACAACCTGTACCCCTACCTTGACCTGTTCCCATACCTGTGCCTCTACCCTGACCCCTAACCTTGACCTTTACCACAACTCTTACCTCGACCTCTACTAATACCCCCACCTTGACCTGTACCTCTACCTTTACCTGTATCTTGACCTGTGCTATTACCCCTACCTTGACCTGTACCCGAACCTGTCCCTCTGACTTGACCCCAACCTTGACCTGTTACCATGCCTTTACCTAACCTCGACCCTTACCACAACTCTTACCGCGACCTCTACTAATACCCCCACCTTGACCTGTACCTCTAGCTTTACCTGTATCTTGACCTGTGCTATTACCCCTACCTTGACCTGTACCCGAACCTGTCCCTCTGACTTGACCCCAACCTTGACCTGTTACCATGCCTTTACCTAACCTCGACCCTTACCGTAACATCTACCCAAACTACTACCTGTCCCCTGACCTTCCCCTCTACCTTGTACTGTACCATTGCCGCTACCTTGGCCTGTACCTGTACCTTGACCTGTACCTATACTTGTACCTCAAGCCCTAAATGTGCCTTGGCCTGTACCCGTAACTGTGCTTATACATTTACCCTTTCCTAGATTTTTACCAGTACTTTGACCTTGACCTGTACCTCTACCTTGACCTGCATCTTGATCTGTACCCATACCAGCACGTAGAACTTAACCTTGACCCATACCACTACCTTTACCATTAACCTATAGGGTTAGGGTTAGGTTAGGATTAAGGGTTTAGGGTTAAGGGTTAGGGTTAAGAGCAACCTTACGAAGATGAACGAACGCTCGCCGGGGTTGAAAAAGGTCAGCCTCGGCAACACGGGAGAGAGCCCGGGGCGGGTGAGTCAAAGTTGAAGACTGAGAGAAGTCCCCCTGGCTGGCCAATGATCCGGGAGAGAGTTTGGGGGCGTGTCTTTAATAAATAATCATGTGTGCACTTGCACAACGGAGCGTGAGCGTCTGAGTTGAAAGATAGCTGTAGTTCCGACGTTTTATTCGAGTGATTGTTATTTGTGCATTGCATTGCATATGCCGGCATGAACATTATCCTAGATGGGAAAGTCATGGTGAAATGCAATGATTGGGGTTGAGGTTGAGGTTGGAGACTTGCGATGGTTGAGGTCGGGGCTCAAAGTCAAGGTGAAAGGTTGAAACTGGTTTGGGGGGCGTGTCTTTAATAAATAATCATGTGCACTTGCACTACCGAGCTTGTGCGTATAAGTTGAAAGTTTGCCGTAGTTTCGACGTTTTGTTCGAGTAATTGTTATTTGTGCATTGCATTGCATATGCCGTGTGTGAACATTGTCCGGGATGGGATAGTCAAGGTGAAAGGCAAAGGTTGGGGTTGAGGTTGAAGCCTTGCAGTGGTTGAGGTCGGGGTTCAAGGTCAAGGTTGAAACTGGCTATCGAAGTGATGGAAAGTTTGAGGTCGGGGTTGAGGTTGAACCCGACCCCAAGGTCATAGGATGGTTAAGAGCAACCTTACGAAGATGAACGAACGCTCGCCGGGGTTGAAAAAGGTCAACCTCGGCAACACGGGAGAGAGCCCGGGGCGGGTGAGTCAAAGTTGAAGACTGTGAGAGAAGTCCCCCTGGCTGGCCAATGATCCGGGAGAGAGTTTGGGGGCGTGTCTTTAATAAATAATCATGTGTGCACTTGCACAACCGAGCGTGAGCGTCTGAGTTGAAAGATAGCTGTAGTTCCGACGTTTTATTCGAGTGATTGTTATTTGTGCATTGCATTGCATATGCCGGCATGAACATTATCCTGGATGGGAAAGTCATGGTGAAATGCAATGGTTGGGGTTGAGGTTGAGGTTGGAGACTTGCGATGGTTGAGGTCGGGGCTCAAAGTCATGGTGAAAGGTTGAAACTGGTTTGGGGGGCGTGTCTTTAATAAATAATCATGTGCACTTGCACTACCAAACTTGTGCGTGTAAGTTGAAAGTTTGCCGTAGTTTCGACGTTTTGTTCGAGTAATTGTTATTTGTGCATTGCATTGCATATGCCGTGTGTGAACATTGTCCGGGATGGGATAGTCAAGGTGAAAGGCAAAGGTTGGGGTTGAGGTTGAAGCCTTGCAGTGGTTGAGGTCGGGGTTCAAGGTCAAGGTTGAAACTGGCTATCGAAGTGATGGAAAGTTTGAGGTCGGGGTTGAGGTTGAACCCGACCCCAAGGTCATAGGATGGTTAAGAGCAACCTTACGAAGATGAACGAACGCTCGCCGGGGTTGAAAAAGGTCAACCTCGGCAACACGGGAGAGAGCCCGGGGCGGGTGAGTCAAAGTTGAAGACTGTGAGAGAAGTCCCCCTGGCTGGCCAATGATCCGGGAGAGAGTTTGGGGGCGTGTCTTTAATAAATAATCATGTGTGCACTTGCACAACCGAGCGTGAGCGTCTGAGTTGAAAGATAGCTGTAGTTCCGACGTTTTATTCGAGTGATTGTTATTTGTGCATTGCATTGCATATGCCGGCATGAACATTATCCTGGATGGGAAAGTCATGGTGAAATGCAATGGTTGGGGTTGAGGTTGAGGTTGGAGACTTGCGATGGTTGAGGTCGGGGCTCAAAGTCAAGGTGAAAGGTTGAAACTGGTTTGGGGGGCGTGTCTTTAATAAATAATCATGTGCACTTGCACTACCGAGCTTGTGCGTATAAGTTGAAAGTTTGCCGTAGTTTCGACGTTTTGTTCGAGTAATTGTTATTTGTGCATTGCAATGCATATGCCGTGTGTGAACATTGTCCGGGATGGGATAGTCAAGGTGAAAGGCAAAGGTTGGGGTTGAGGTTGAAGCCTTGCAGTGGTTGAGGTCGGGGTTCAAGGTCAAGGTTGAAACTGGCTATCGAAGTGATGGAAAGTTTGAGGTCGGGTTTAGGGTTAGGGTTAGGGTTAGGGTTAAGAGCAACCCTACGAAGATGAACGAACGCTCGCCGGGGTTGAAAAAGGTCAGCCTCGGCAACACGGGAGAGAGCCCGGGGCGGGTGAGTCAAAGTTGAAGACTGTGAGAGAAGTCCTCCTGGCTGGCCAATGATCCGGGAGAGAGTTTGGGGGCGTGTCTTTAATAAATAATCATGTGTGCACTTGCACAACCGAGCGTGAGCGTCTGAGTTGAAAGATAGCTGTAGTTCCGACGTTTTATTCGAGTGATTGTTATTTGTGCATTGCATTGCATATGCCGGCATGAACATTATCCTGGATGGGAAAGTCATGGTGAAATGCAATGGTTGGGGTTGAGGTTGAGGTTGGAGACTTGCGATGGTTGAGGTCGGGGCTCAAAGTCAAGGTGAAAGGTTGAAACTGGTTTGGGGGGCGTGTCTTTAATGAATAATCATGTGCACTTGCACTACCGAGCTTGTGCGTATAAGTTGAAAGTTTGCCGTAGTTTCGACGTTTTGTTCGAGTAATTGTTATTTGTGCATTGCATTGCATATGCCGTGTGTGAACATTGTCCGGGATGGGATAGTCAAGGTGAAAGGCAAAGGTTGGAGTTGAGGTTGAAGCCTTGCAGTGGTTGAGGTCGGGGTTCAAGGTCAAGGTTGAAACTGGCTATCGAAGTGATGGAAAGTTTGAGGTCGGGGTTGAGGTTGAGCCCGACCCCAAGGTCATAGGATGGTTAAGAGCAACCTTACGAAGATGAACGAACGCTCGCCTGGGTTGAAAAAGGTCAACCTCGGCAACACGGGAGAGAGCCCGGGGCGGGTGAGTCAAAGTTGAAGACTGTGAGAGAAGTCCTCCTGGCTTGCCAATGATCCGGGAGAGAGTTTGGGGGCGTGTCTTTAATAAATAATTATGTGTGCACTTGCACAACGGAGCGTGAGCGTCTGAGTTGAAAGATAGCTGTAGTTCCGACGTTTTATTCGAGTGATTGTTATTTGTGCATTGCATTGCATATGCCGGCATGAACATTATCCTGGATGGGAAAGTCATGGTGAAATGCCATGGTTGGGGTTGAGGTTGAGGTTGGAGACTTGCGATGGTTGAGGTCGGGGCTCAAAGTCAAGGTGAAAGGTTGAAACTGGTTTGGGGGCGTGTCTTTAATAAATAATCATGTGCACTTGCACTACCGAGCTTGTGCGTATAAGTTGAAAGTTTGCCGTAGTTTCGACGTTTTGTTCGAGTAATTGTTATTTGTGCATTGCATTGCATATGCCGTGTGTGAACATTGTCCGGGATGGGATAGTCAAGGTGAAAGGCAAAGGTTGGGGTTGAGGTTGAAGCCTTGCAGTGGTTGAGGTCGGGGTTCAAGGTCAAGGTTGAAACTGGCTATCGAAGTGATGGAAAGTTTGAGGTCGGGGTTGAGGTTGAACCCGACCCCAAGGTCATAGGATGGTTAAGAGCAACCTTACGAAGATGAACGAACGCTCGCCGGGGTTGAAAAAGGTCAACCTCGGCAACACGGGAGAGAGCCCGGGGCGGGTGAGTCAAAGTTGAAGACTGTGAGAGAAGTCCCCCTGGCTGGCCAATGATCCGGGAGAGAGTTTGGGGGCGTGTCTTTAATAAATAATCATGTGTGCACTTGCACAACCGAGCGTGAGCGTCTGAGTTGAAAGATAGCTGTAGTTCCGACGTTTTATTCGAGTGATTGTTATTTGTGCATTGCATTGCATATGCCGGCATGAACATTATCCTGGATGGGAAAGTCATGGTGAAATGCAATGGTTGGGGTTGAGGTTGAGGTTGGAGACTTGCGATGGTTGAGGTCGGGGCTCAAAGTCAAGGTGAAAGGTTGAAACTGGTTTGGGGGGCGTGTCTTTAATAAATAATCATGTGCACTTGCACTACCGAGCTTGTGCGTATAAGTTGAAAGTTTGCCGTAGTTTCGACGTTTTGTTCGAGTAATTGTTATTTGTGCATTGCAATGTATATGCCGTGTGTGAACATTGTCCGGGGTGGGATAGTCAAGGTGAAAGGCAAAGGTTGGGGTTGAGGTTGAAGCCTTGCAGTGGTTGAGGTCGGGGTTCAAGGTCAAGGTTGAAACTGGCTATCGAAGTGATGGAAAGTTTGAGGTCGGGGTTGAGGTTGAACCCGACCCCAAGGTCATAGGATGGTTAAGAGCAACCTTACGAAGATGAACGAACGCTCGCCGGGGTTGAAAAAGGTCAACCTCGGCAACACGGGAGAGAGCCCGGGGCGGGTGAGTCAAAGTTGAAGACTGTGAGAGAAGTCCTCCTGGCTGGCCAATGATCCGGGAGAGAGTTTGGGGGCGTGTCTTTAATAAATAATCATGTGTGCACTTGCACTACCGAGCGTGAGCGTCTGAGTTGAAAGATAGCTGTAGTTCCGACGTTTTATTCGAGTGATTGTTATTTGTGCATTGCATTGCATATGCCGTTAAGAACATTGTCCTGGATGGGAAAGTCATGGTGAAATGCAATGGTTTGGGTTGAGGTTGAGGTTGGAGACTTGCGATGGTTGAGGTCGGGGTTCAAAGTCAAGGTGAAAGGTTGAAACTGGTTTGGGGGGCGTGTCTTTAATAAATAATCATGTGCACTTGCACTACCGAGCTTGTGCGTATCAGTTGAAAGTTTGCCGTAGTTTCGACGTTTTGTTCGAGTAATTGTTATTTGTGCATTGCATTGCATATGCCGGTATGAACATTGTCCTGGAAGGGAAAGTCATGGTGAAATGCAATGGTTGGGGTTGAGGTTGAGGTTGGAGACTTGCGATGCTTGAGGTCGGGGTTCAAAGTCAAGGTGAAAGGTTGAAACTGGTTTGGGGGCGTGTCTTTAATAAATAATCATGTGCACTTGCACTACCGAGTTTGTGCGTTTAAGTTGAAAGTTTGCCGTAGTTTCGACGTTTTGTTCGAGTAATTGTTATTTGTGCATTGCATTGCATATGCCGTGTGTGAACATTATCCTGGATGGGATAGTCAAGGTGAAAGGCAAAGGTTGGGGTTGAGGTTGAGGTTGAAGACTTGCAGCGGTTGAGGTCGGGGTTCAAGGTCAAGGTTGAAACTGGCTATCGAAGTGATGGAAAGTTTGAGGTCATGGGTTGAGGTTGAACCCGACCCCAAGGTCATAGGATGGTTAAGAGCAACCTTACGAAGATGAACGAACGCTCGCCGGGGTTGAAAAAGGTCAACCTCGGCAACACGGGAGAGAGCCCGGGGCGGGTAAGTCAAAGTTGAAAGACTGTGAGAGAAGTCCTCCTGGCCGGCAAATGATCCGGGAGAGAGTTTGGGGGCGTGTCTTTAATAAATAATCATGTGTGCACTTGCACTACCGAGCGTGAGCGTCTGAGTTGAAAGATAGCTGTAGTTCCGACGTTTTATTCGAGTGATTGTTATTTGTGCATTGCATTGCATATGCCGTTAAGAACATTGTCCTGGATGGGAAAGTCATGGTGAAATGCAATGGTTGGGGTTGAGGTTGAGGTTGTAGACTTGCGATGCTTGAGGTCGGGGTTCAAAGTCAAGGTGAAAGGTTGAAACTGGTTTGGGGGGTGTGTCTTTAATAAATAATCATGTGCACTTGCACTACCGAGTTTGTGCGTATCAGTTGAAAGTTTGCCGTAGTTTCGACGTTTTGTTCGAGTAATTGTTATTTGTGCATTGCATTGCATATGCCGTTAAGAACATTGTCCTGGATGGGAAAGTCATGGTGAAATGCAATGGTTGGGGTTGAGGTTGAGGTTGGAGACTTGCGATGGTTGAGGTCGGGGTTCAAAGTCAAGGTGAAAGGTTGAAACTGGTTTGGGGGGCGTGTCTTTAATAAATAATCATGTGCACTTGCACTACCGAGTTTGTGCGTATAAGTTGAAAGTTTGCCGTAGTTTCGACGTTTTGTTCGAGTAATTGTTATTTGTGCATTGCATTGCATATGCCGTGTGTGAACATTGTCCTGGATGGGATAGTCAAGGTGAAAGGCAAAGGTTGGGGTTGAGGTTGAGGTTGAAGACTTGCAGCGGTTGAGGTCGGGGTTCAAGGTCAAGGTTGAAACTGGCTATCGAAGTGATGGAAAGTTTGAGGTCATGGGTTGAGGTTGAACCCGACCCCAAGGTCATAGGATGGTTAAGAGCAACCTTACGAAGATGAACGAACGCTCGCCGGGGTTGAAAAAGGTCAACCTCGGCAACACGGGAGAGAGCCCGGGGCGGGTAAGTCAAAGTTGAAAGACTGTGAGAGAAGTCCTCCTGGCCGGCCAATGATCCGGGAGAGAGTTTGGGGGCGTGTCTTTAATAAATAATCATGTGTGCACTTGCACTACCGAGCGTGAGCGTCTGAGTTGAAAGATAGCTGTAGTTCCGACGTTTTATTCGAGTGATTGTTATTTGTGCATTGCATTGCATATGCCGTTAAGAACATTGTCCTGGATGGGAAAGTCATGGTGAAATGCAATGGTTTGGGTTGAGGTTGAGGTTGGAGACTTGCGATGGTTGAGGTCGGGGCTCAAAGTCAAGGTGAAAGGTTGAAACTGGTTTGGGGGGCGTGTCTTTAATAAATAATCATGTGCACTTGCACGACCGAGCATGTGCGTATAAGTTGAAAGTTTGCCGTAGTTTCGACGTTTTGTTCGAGTAATTGTTATTTGTGCATTGCATTGCATATGCCGTGTGTGAACATTGTCCGGGATTGGATAGTCAAGGTGAAAGGCAAAGGTTGGGGTTGAGGTTGAAGCCTTGCAGTGGTTGAGGTCGGGGTTCAAGGTCAAGGTTGAAACTGGCTATCGAAGTGATGGAAAGTTTGAGGTCGGGGTTGAGGTTGAACCCGACCCCAAGGTCATAGGATGGTTAAGAGCAACCTTACGAAGATGAACGAACGCTCGCCGGGGTTGAAAAAGGTCAACCTCGGCAACACGGGAGAGAGCCCGGGGCGGGTGAGTCAAAGTTGAAGACTGTGAGAGAAGTCCTCCTGGCTGGCCAATGATCCGGGAGAGAGTTTGGGGGCGTGTCTTTAATAAATAATCATGTGTGCACTTGCACAACCGAGCGTGAGCGTCTGAGTTGAAAGATAGCTGTAGTTCCGACGTTTTATTCGAGTGATTGTTATTTGTGCATTGCATTGCATATGCCGGCATGAACATTATCCTGGATGGGAAAGTCATGGTGAAATGCAATGGTTGGGGTTGAGGTTGAGGTTGGAGACTTGCGATGGTTGAGGTCGGGGCTAAAAGTCAAGGTGAAAGGTTGAAACTGGTTTGGGGGGCGTGTCTTTAATAAATAATCAAGTGCACTTGCACTACCGAGCTTGTGCGTATAAGTTGAAAGTTTGCCGTAGTTTCGACGTTTTGTTCGAGTAATTGTTATTTGTGCATTGCATTGCATATGCCGTGTGTGAACATTGTCCGGGATGGGATAGTCAAGGTGAAAGGCAAAGGTTGGGGTTGAGGTTGAAGCCTTGCAGTGGTTGAGGTCGGGGTACAAGGTCAAGGTTGAAACTGGCTATCGAAGTGATGGAAAGTTTGAGGTCGGGGTTGAGGTTGAACCCGACCCCAAGGTCATAGGATGGTTAAGAGCAACCTTACGAAGATGAACGAACGCTCGCCGGGGTTGAAAAAGGTCAACCTCGGCAACACGGGAGAGAGAGCGGGGCGGGTGAGTCAAAGTTGTAGACTGTGAGAGAAGTCCTCCTTGCTGGCCAATGATCCGGGAGAGAGTTTGGGGGCGTGTCTTTAATAAATAATCATGTGTGCACTTGCACAACGGAGCGTGAGCGTCTGAGTTGAAAGATAGCTGTAGTTCCGACGTTTTATTCGAGTGATTGTTATTTGTGCATTGCATTGCATATGCCGGCATGAACATTATCCTGGATGGGAAAGTCATGGTGAAATGCAATGGTTGGGGTTGAGGTTGAGGTTGGAGACTTGCGATGGTTGAGGTCGGGGCTCAAAGTCAAGGTGAAAGGTTGAAACTGGTTTGGGGGCGTGTCTTTAATAAATAATCATGTGCACTTGCACTACCGAGCTTGTGCGTATAAGTTGAAAGTTTGCCGTAGTTTCGACGTTTTGTTCGAGTAATTGTTATTTGTGCATTGCATTGCATATGCCGTGTGTGAACATTGTCCGGGATGGGATAGTCAAGGTGAAAGGCAAAGGTTGGGGTTGAGGTTGAAGCCTTGCAGTGGTTGAGGTCGGGGTTCAAGGTCAAGGTTGAAACTGGCTATCGAAGTGATGGAAAGTTTGAGGTCGGGGTTGAGGTTGAACCCGACCCCAAGGTCATAGGATGGTTAAGAGCAACCTTACGAAGATGAACGAACGCTCGCCGGGGTTGAAAAAGGTCAACCTCGGCAACACGGGAGAGAGCCCGGGGCGGGTAAGTCAAAGTTGAAAGACTGTGAGAGAAGTCCTCCTGGCCGGCCAATGATCCGGGAGAGAGTTTGGGGGCGTGTCTTTAATAAATAATCATGTGTGCACTTGCACTACCGAGCATGAGCGTCTGAGTTGAAAGATAGCTGTAGTTCCGACGTTTTATTCGAGTGATTGTTATTTGTGCATTGCATTGCATATGCCGTTAAGAACATTGTCCTGGATGGGAAAGTCATGGTGAAATGCAATGGTTTGGGTTGAGGTTGAGGTTGGAGACTTGCGATGCTTGAGGTCGGGGTTCAAAGTCAAGGTGAAAGGTTGAAACTGGTTTGGGGGCGTGTCTTTAATAAATAATCATGTGCACTTGCACTACCGAGTTTGTGCGTATAAGTTGAAAGTTTGCCGTAGTTTCGACGTTTTGTTCGAGTAACGTTATTTGTGCATTGCATTGCATATGCCGTGTGTGAACATTGTCCTGGATGGGATAGTCAATGTGAAAGGCAAAGGTTGGGGTTGAGGTTGAGGTTGAAGACTTGCAGCGGTTGAGGTCGGGGTTCAAGGTCAAGGTTGAAACTGGCTATCGAAGTGATGGAAAGTTTGAGGTCATGGGTTGAGGTTGAACCCGACCCCAAGGTCATAGGATGGTTAAGAGCAACCTTACGAAGATGAACGAACGCTCGCCGGGGTTGAAAAAGGTCAACCTCGGCAACACGGGAGAGAGCCCGGGGCGGGTAAGTCAAAGTTGAAGACTGTGAGAGAAGTCCTCCTGGCCGGCCAATGATCCGGGAGAGAGTTTGGGGGCGTGTCTTTAATAAATAATCATGTGTGCACTTGCACTACCGAGCGTGAGCGTCTGAGTTGAAAGATAGCTGTAGTTCCGACGTTTTATTCGAGTGATTGTTATTTGTGCATTGCATTGCATATGCCGGCATGAACATTATCGTGGATGGGAAAGTCATGGTGAAATGCAATGGTTGGGGTTGAGGTTAAGGTTGGAGACTTGCGATGGTTGAGGTCGGGGCTCAAAGTCAAGGTGAAAGGTTGAAACTGGTTTGGGGGGCGTGTCTTTAATAAATAATCATGTGCACTTGCACTACCGAGCTTGTGCGTATAAGTTGAAAGTTTGCCGTAGTTTCGACGTTTTGTTCGAGTAATTGTTATTTGTGCATTGCATTGCATATGCCGTGTGTGAACATTGTCCGGGATGGGATAGTCAATGTGAAAGGCAAAGGTTGGGGTTGAGGTTGAAGCCTTGCAGTTGTTGAGGTCGGGGTTCAAGGTCAAGGTTGAAACTGGCTATCGAAGTGATGGAAAGTTTGAGGTCGGGGTTGAGGTTGAACCCGACCCCAAGGTCATAGGATGGTTAAGAGCAACCTTACGAAGATGAACGAACGCTCGCCGGGGTTGAAAAAGGTCAACCTCGGCAACACGGGAGAGAGCCCGGGGCGGGTAAGTGAAAGTTGAAAGACTGTGAGAGAAGTCCTCCTGGCCGGCCAATGATCCGGGAGAGAGTTTGGGGGCGTGTCTTTAATAAATAATCATGTGTGCACTTGCACTACCGAGCGTGAGCGTCTGAGTTGAAAGATAGCTGTAGTTCCGACGTTTTATTCGAGTGATTGTTATTTGTGCATTGCATTGCATATGCCGTTAAGAACATTGTCCTGGATGGGAAAGTCATGGTGAAATGCAATGGTTGGGGTTGAGGTTGAGGTTGGAGACTTGCGATGGTTGAGGTCGGGGTTCAAAGTCAAGGTGAAAGGTTGAAACTGGTTTAGGGGGCGTGTCTTTAATAAATAATCATGTGCATTTGCACTACCGAGTTGTGCGTATAAGTTGAAAGTTTGCCGTAGTTTCGACGTTTTGTTCGAGTAATTGTTATTTGTGCATTGCATTGCATATGCCGTGTGTGAACATTGTCCTGGATGGGATAGTCAAGGTGAAAGGCAAAGGTTGGGGTTGAGGTTGAAGACTTGCAGTGGTTGAGGTCGGGGTTCAAGGTCAAGGTTGAAACTGGCTATCGAAGTGATGGAAAGTTTGAGGTCGGGGTTGCGGTTGAACCCGACCCCAAGGTCATAGGATGGTTAAGAGCAACCTTACGAAGATGAACGAACGCTCGCCGGGGTTGAAAACGGTCAACCTCGGCAACACGGGAGAGAGCCCGGGGCGGGTGAGTCAAAGTCGAAGACTGTGAGAGAAGTCCTCCTGGCTGGCCAATGATCCGGGAGAGAGTTTGGGGGCGTGTCTTTAATAAATAATCATGTGTGCACTTGCACAACCGAGCGTGAGCGTCTGAGTTGAAAGATAGCTGTAGTTCCGACGTTTTATTCGAGTGATTGTTATTTGTGCATTGCATTGCATATGCCGTTAAGAACATTATCCTGGATGGGAAAGTCATGGTGAAATGCAATGGTTGGGGTTGAGGTTGAGGTTGGAGACTTGCGATGGTTGAGGTCGGGGCTCAAAGTCAAGGTGAAAGGTTGAAACTGGTTTGGGGGGCGTGTCTTTAATAAATAATCATGTGCACTTGCACTACCGAGCTTGTGCGTATAAGTTGAAAGTTTGCCGTAGTTTCGACGTTTTGTTCGAGTAATTGTTATTTGTGCATTGCATTGCATATGCCGTGTGTGAACATTGTCCGGGATGGGATAGTCAATGTGAAAGGCAAAGGTTGGGGTTGAGGTTGAAGCCTTGCAGTGGTTGAGGTCGGGGTTCAAGGTCAAGGTTGAAACTGGCTATCGAAGTGATGGAAAGTTTGAGGTCGGGGTTGCGGTTGAACCCGACCCCAAGGTCATAGGATGGTTAAGAGCAACCTTACGAAGATGAACGAACGCTCGCCGGGGTTGAAAACGGTCAACCTCGGCAACACGGGAGAGAGCCCGGGGCGGGTGAGTCAAAGTCGAAGACTGTGAGAGAAGTCCTCCTGGCTGGCCAATGATCCGGGAGAGAGTTTGGGGGCGTGTCTTTAATAAATAATCATGTGTGCACTTGCACAACCGAGCGTGAGCGTCTGAGTTGAAAGATAGCTGTAGTTCCGACGTTTTATTCGAGTGATTGTTATTTGTGCATTGCATTGCATATGCCGTTAAGAACATTATCCTGGATGGGAAAGTCATGGTGAAATGCAATGGTTGGGGTTGAGGTTGAGGTTGGAGACTTGCGATGGTTGAGGTCGGGGCTCAAAGTCAAGGTGAAAGGTTGAAACTGGTTTGGGGGGCGTGTCTTTAATAAATAATCATGTGCACTTGCACTACCGAGCTTGTGCGTATAAGTTGAAAGTTTGCCGTAGTTTCGACGTTTTGTTCGAGTAATTGTTATTTGTGCATTGCATTGCATATGCCGTGTGTGAACATTGTCCGGGATGGGATAGTCAATGTGAAAGGCAAAGGTTGGGGTTGAGGTTGAAGCCTTGCAGTGGTTGAGGTCGGGGTTCAAGGTCAAGGTTGAAACTGGCTATCGAAGTGATGGAAAGTTTGAGGTCGGGGTTGCGGTTGAACCCGACCCCAAGGTCATAGGATGGTTAAGAGCAACCTTACGAAGATGAACGAACGCTCGCCGGGGTTGAAAACGGTCAACCTCGGCAACACGGGAGAGAGCCCGGGGCGGGTGAGTCAAAGTCGAAGACTGTGAGAGAAGTCCTCCTGGCTGGCCAATGATCCGGGAGAGAGTTTGGGGGCGTGTCTTTAATAAATAATCATGTGTGCACTTGCACAACCGAGCGTGAGCGTCTGAGTTGAAAGATAGCTGTAGTTCCGACGTTTTATTCGAGTGATTGTTATTTGTGCATTGCATTGCATATGCCGTTAAGAACATTATCCTGGATGGGAAAGTCATGGTGAAATGCAATGGTTGGGGTTGAGGTTGAGGTTGGAGACTTGCGATGGTTGAGGTCGGGGCTCAAAGTCAAGGTGAAAGGTTGAAACTGGTTTGGGGGGCGTGTCTTTAATAAATAATCATGTGCACTTGCACTACCGAGCTTGTGCGTATAAGTTGAAAGTTTGCCGTAGTTTCGACGTTTTGTTCGAGTAATTGTTATTTGTGCATTGCATTGCATATGCCGTGTGTGAACATTGTCCGGGATGGGATAGTCAATGTGAAAGGCAAAGGTTGGGGTTGAGGTTGAAGCCTTGCAGTGGTTGAGGTCGGGGTTCAAGGTCAAGGTTGAAACTGGCTATCGAAGTGATGGAAAGTTTGAGGTCGGGGTTGCGGTTGAACCCGACCCCAAGGTCATAGGATGGTTAAGAGCAACCTTACGAAGATGAACGAACGCTCGCCGGGGTTGAAAACGGTCAACCTCGGCAACACGGGAGAGAGCCCGGGGCGGGTGAGTCAAAGTCGAAGACTGTGAGAGAAGTCCTCCTGGCTGGCCAATGATCCGGGAGAGAGTTTGGGGGCGTGTCTTTAATAAATAATCATGTGTGCACTTGCACAACCGAGCGTGAGCGTCTGAGTTGAAAGATAGCTGTAGTTCCGACGTTTTATTCGAGTGATTGTTATTTGTGCATTGCATTGCATATGCCGTTAAGAACATTATCCTGGATGGGAAAGTCATGGTGAAATGCAATGGTTGGGGTTGAGGTTGAGGTTGGAGACTTGCGATGGTTGAGGTCGGGGCTCAAAGTCAAGGTGAAAGGTTGAAACTGGTTTGGGGGGCGTGTCTTTAATAAATAATCATGTGCACTTGCACTACCGAGCTTGTGCGTATAAGTTGAAAGTTTGCCGTAGTTTCGACGTTTTGTTCGAGTAATTGTTATTTGTGCATTGCATTGCATATGCCGTGTGTGAACATTGTCCGGGATGGGATAGTCAATGTGAAAGGCAAAGGTTGGGGTTGAGGTTGAAGCCTTGCAGTGGTTGAGGTCGGGGTTCAAGGTCAAGGTTGAAACTGGCTATCGAAGTGATGGAAAGTTTGAGGTCGGGGTTGCGGTTGAACCCGACCCCAAGGTCATAGGATGGTTAAGAGCAACCTTAGGGTTAGGGTTAGGGTTAGGGTAAGGGTTAGGGTTAGGGTTAGGGTTAGGGTTAGGGTTAGTTAGGGTTAGGGTTAGGGTTAGGGTATAAGGTAAAAACGAAAGATGACCAACCCGAGATGGCCATCACGTGACCTGTGTGCGGCAATCTATGCCTGTTTCACAGTGTGTCTTTGTCGACTAGCGGAGATATGTCTATTTGAAACGTTGGACAGTACTTCTTGATCTTGACTCCGCCCCCCAGACATAGTCACGTGTCAATCAATCTACTCTTTGGAAACAGTCTATAAATAGACACAGATGCTGAGGTTCAAGGTCATAACATCCGACTTATGAAATGCATATAAGATCGTCTGTTCGAAAAACGGAGTTCGCCGAGAGTAGGTTACTCCAAAAAAGGAGACCGTGTACAAAGGAAAGAAACGGTTGGAAAACGCCCACTGACCCTTATTTTCTGTCAAATGACCGAGTTGTATGCAAAAAGAGCCAAAAAACCACCGAGAAAGCAGTATTAAAGAAAAAGGAGTAAGTCGAGGGTACGAACTCTAAAAATGAGGGTTGACCCTAAAAGATTACCCTTTTTTGGGTAGGTTACTCCAAAAAACGGAGTCCCCGTACAAAGGGAAGAAATGGTTGGAAAACGCCAACTGACCATTAATTTCTGTCAACTGACCGAGCTGTATGGAAAAAGGGCAACAAACTCACCCAGAAAGTAGTATTGCAGAAAAAGGAGTTCGGCGGGGGTAAGGAACTCTAAAATTGAGGGTTCGTCGGGAGTAAGCTGTTCAAGGGTTTGGATTTGGGTTTGGGTGAGTAAAGGGTCGGAGTAAGGGTTCTTGAAGGTAGGGTATAAGGTAAAAACGAAAGATGACCAACCCGAGATGGCCATCACGTGACCTGTGTGCGGCAATCTATGCCTGTTTCACAGTGTGTCTTTGTCGACTAGCGGAGATATGTCTATTTGAAACGTTGGACAGTACTTCTTGATCTTGACTCCGCCCCCCAGACATAGTCACGTGTCAATCAATCTACTCTTTGGAAACAGTCTATAAATAGACACAGATGCTGAGGTTCAAGGTCATAGCATCCGACTTTTGAAATGCATATAAGATCGTCTGTTCGAAAAACGGAGTTCGCCGAGAGTAGGTTACTCCAAAAAAGGAGACCGTGTACAAAGGAAAGAAACGGTTGGAAAACGCCCACTGACCCTTATTTTCTGTCAAATGACCGAGTTGTATGCAAAAAGAGCCAAAAAACCACCGAGAAAGCAGTATTAAAGAAAAAGGAGTAAGTCGAGGGTACGAACTCTAAAAATGAGGGTTGACCCTAAAAGATTACCCTTTTTTGGGTAGGTTACTCCAAAAAACGGAGTCCCCGTACAAAGGGAAGAAATGGTTGGAAAACGCCAACTGACCATTAATTTCTGTCAACTGACCGAGCTGTATGGAAAAAGGGCAACAAACTCACCCAGAAAGTAGTATTGCAGAAAAAGGAGTTCGGCGGGGGTAAGGAACTCTAAAATTGAGGGTTCGTCGGGAGTAAGCTGTTCAAGGGTTTGGATTTGGGTTTGGGTGAGTAAAGGGTCGGAGTAAGGGTTCTTGAAGGTAGGGTATAAGGTAAAAACGAAAGATGACCAACCCGAGATGGCCATCACGTGACCTGTGTGCGGCAATCTATGCCTGTTTCACAGTGTGTCTTTGTCGACTAGCGGAGATATGTCTATTTGAAACGTTGGACAGTACTTCTTGATCTTGACTCCGCCCCCCAGACATAGTCACGTGTCAATCAATCTACTCTTTGGAAACAGTCTATAAATAGACACAGATGCTGAGGTTCAAGGTCATAACATCCGACTTATGAAATGCATATAAGATCGTCTGTTCGAAAAACGGAGTTCGCCGAGAGTAGGTTACTCCAAAAAAGGAGACCGTGTACAAAGGAAAGAAACGGTTGGAAAACGCCCACTGACCCTTATTTTCTGTCAAATGACCGAGTTGTATGCAAAAAGAGCCAAAAAACCACCGAGAAAGCAGTATTAAAGAAAAAGGAGTAAGT
The DNA here is from genome assembly GCA_946902895.1 of Fragum fragum. Classification (NCBI taxonomy): domain Eukaryota; kingdom Metazoa; phylum Mollusca; class Bivalvia; order Cardiida; family Cardiidae; genus Fragum; species Fragum fragum. Next base: position 128,707 of record OX336365.1, read on the forward strand.
CGAGGGTACGAACTCTAAAAATGAGGGTTGACCCTAAAAGATTACCCTTTTTTGGGTAGGTTACTCCAAAAAACGGAGTCCCCGTACAAAGGGAAGAAATGGTTGGAAAACGCCAACTGACCATTAATTTCTGTCAACTGACCGAGCTGTATGGAAAAAGGGCAACAAACTCACCCAGAAAGTAGTATTGCAGAAAAAGGAGTTCGGCGAGGGTAAGGAACTCTAAAATTGAGGGTTCGTCGGGAGTAAGCTGTTCAAGGGTTTGGATTTGGGTTTGGGTGAGTAAAGGGTCGGAGTAAGGGTTCTTGAAGGTAGGGTATAAGGTAAAAACGAAAGATGACCAACCCGAGATGGCCATCACGTGACCTGTGTGCGGCAATCTATGCCTGTTTCACAGTGTGTCTTTGTCGACTAGCGGAGATATGTCTATTTGAAACGTTGGACAGTACTTCTTGATCTTGACTCCGCCCCCCAGACATAGTCACGTGTCAATCAATCTACTCTTTGGAAACAGTCTATAAATAGACACAGATGCTGAGGTTCAAGGTCATAACATCCGACTTATGAAATGCATATAAGATCGTCTGTTCGAAAAACGGAGTTCGCCGAGAGTAGGTTACTCCAAAAAAGGAGACCGTGTACAAAGGAAAGAAACGGTTGGAAAACGCTCACTGACCCTTATTTTCTGTCAAATGACCGAGTTGTATGCAAAAAGAGCCAAAAAACCACCGAGAAAGCAGTATTAAAGAAAAAGGAGTAAGTCGAGGGTACGAACTCTAAAAATGAGGGTTGACCCTAAAAGATTACCCTTTTTTGGGTAGGTTACTCCAAAAAACGGAGTCCCCGTACAAAGGGAAGAAATGGTTGGAAAACGCCAACTGACCATTAATTTCTGTCAACTGACCGAGCTGTATGGAAAAAGGGCAACAAACTCACCCAGAAAGTAGTATTGCAGAAAAAGGAGTTCGGCGGGGGTAAGGAACTCTAAAATTGAGGGTTCGTCGGGAGTAAGCTGTTCAAGGGTTTGGATTTGGGTTTGGGTGAGTAAAGGGTCGGAGTAAGGGTTCTTGAAGGTAGGGTATAAGGTAAAAACGAAAGATGACCAACCCGAGATGGCCATCACGTGACCTGTGTGCGGCAATCTATGCCTGTTTCACAGTGTGTCTTTGTCGACTAGCGGAGATATGTCTATTTGAAACGTTGGACAGTACTTCTTGATCTTGACTCCGCCCCCCAGACATAGTCACGTGTCAATCAATCTACTCTTTGGAAACAGTCTATAAATAGACACAGATGCTGAGGTTCAAGGTCATAACCTCCGACTTATGAAATGCATATAAGATCGTCTGTTCGAAAAACGGAGTTCGCCGAGAGTAGGTTACTCCAAAAAAGGAGACCGTGTACAAAGGAAAGAAACGGTTGGAAAACGCCCACTGACCCTTATTTTCTGTCAAATGACCGAGTTGTATGCAAAAAGAGCCAAAAAACCACCGAGAAAGCAGTATTAAAGAAAAAGGAGTAAGTCGAGGGTACGAACTCTAAAAATGAGGGTTGACCCTAAAAGATTACCCTTTTTTGGGTAGGTTACTCCAAAAAACGGAGTCCCCGTACAAAGGGAAGAAATGGTTGGAAAACGCCAACTGACCATTAATTTCTGTCAACTGACCGATCTGTATGGAAAAAGGGCAACAAACTCACCCAGAAAGTAGTATTGCAGAAAAAGGAGTTCGGCGGGGGTAAGGAACTCTAAAATTGAGGGTTCGTCGGGAGTAAGCTGTTCAAGGGTTTGGATTTGGGTTTGGGTGAGTAAAGGGTCGGAGTAAGGGTTCTTGAAGGTAGGGTATAAGGTAAAAACGAAAGATGACCAACCCGAGATGGCCATCACGTGACCTGTGTGCGGCAATCTATGCCTGTTTCACAGTGTGTCTTTGTCGACTAGCGGAGATATGTCTATTTGAAACGTTGGACAGTACTTCTTGATCTTGACTCCGCCCCCCAGACATAGTCACGTGTCAATCAATCTACTCTTTGGAAACAGTCTATAAATAGACACAGATGCTGAGGTTCAAGGTCATAACCTCCGACTTATGAAATGCATATAAGATCGTCTGTTCGAAAAACGGAGTTCGCCGAGAGTAGGTTACTCCAAAAAAGGAGACCGTGTACAAAGGAAAGAAACGGTTGGAAAACGCCCACTGACCCTTATTTTCTGTCAAATGACCGAGTTGTATGCAAAAAGAGCCAAAAAACCACCGAGAAAGCAGTATTAAAGAAAAAGGAGTAAGTCGAGGGTACGAACTCTAAAAATGAGGGTTGACCCTAAAAGATTACCCTTTTTTGGGTAGGTTACTCCAAAAAACGGAGTCCCCGTACAAAGGGAAGAAATGGTTGGAAAACGCCAACTGACCATTAATTTCTGTCAACTGACCGAGCTGTATGGAAAAAGGGCAACAAACTCACCCAGAAAGTAGTATTGCAGAAAAAGGAGTTCGGCGGGGGTAAGGAACTCTAAAATTGAGGGTTCGTCGGGAGTAAGCTGTTCAAGGGTTTGGATTTGGGTTTGGGTGAGTAAAGGGTCGGAGTAAGGGTTCTTGAAGGTAGGGTATAAGGTAAAAACGAAAGATGACCAACCCGAGATGGCCATCACGTGACCTGTGTGCGGCAATCTATGCCTGTTTCACAGTGTGTCTTTGTCGACTAGCGGAGATATGTCTATTTGAAACGTTGGACAGTACTTCTTGATCTTGACTCCGCCCCCCAGACATAGTCACGTGTCAATCAATCTACTCTTTGGAAACAGTCTATAAATAGACACAGATGCTGAGGTTCAAGGTCATAACCTCCGACTTATGAAATGCATATAAGATCGTCTGTTCGAAAAACGGAGTTCGCCGAGAGTAGGTTACTCCAAAAAAGGAGACCGTGTACAAAGGAAAGAAACGGTTGGAAAACGCCCACTGACCCTTATTTTCTGTCAAATGACCGAGTTGTATGCAAAAAGAGCCAAAAAACCACCGAGAAAGCAGTATTAAAGAAAAAGGAGTAAGTCGAGGGTACGAACTCTAAAAATGAGGGTTGACCCTAAAAGATTACCCTTTTTTGGGTAGGTTACTCCAAAAAACGGAGTCCCCGTACAAAGGGAAGAAATGGTTGGAAAACGCCAACTGACCATTAATTTCTGTCAACTGACCGAGCTGTATGGAAAAAGGGCAACAAACTCACCCAGAAAGTAGTATTGCAGAAAAAGGAGTTCGGCGGGGGTAAGGAACTCTAAAATTGAGGGTTCGTCGGGAGTAAGCTGTTCAAGGGTTTGGATTTGGGTTTGGGTGAGTAAAGGGTCGGAGTAAGGGTTCTTGAAGGTAGGGTATAAGGTAAAAACGAAAGATGACCAACCCGAGATGGCCATCACGTGACCTGTGTGCGGCAATCTATGCCTGTTTCACAGTGTGTCTTTGTCGACTAGCGGAGATATGTCTATTTGAAACGTTGGACAGTACTTCTTGATCTTGACTCCGCCCCCCAGACATAGTCACGTGTCAATCAATCTACTCTTTGGAAACAGTCTATAAATAGACACAGATGCTGAGGTTCAAGGTCATAACCTCCGACTTATGAAATGCATATAAGATCGTCTGTTCGAAAAACGGAGTTCGCCGAGAGTAGGTTACTCCAAAAAAGGAGACCGTGTACAAAGGAAAGAAACGGTTGGAAAACGCCCACTGACCCTTATTTTCTGTCAAATGACCGAGTTGTATGCAAAAAGAGCCAAAAAACCACCGAGAAAGCAGTATTAAAGAAAAAGGAGTAAGTCGAGGGTACGAACTCTAAAAATGAGGGTTGACCCTAAAAGATTACCCTTTTTTGGGTAGGTTACTCCAAAAAACGGAGTCCCCGTACAAAGGGAAGAAATGGTTGGAAAACGCCAACTGACCATTAATTTCTGTCAACTGACCGAGCTGTATGGAAAAAGGGCAACAAACTCACCCAGAAAGTAGTATTGCAGAAAAAGGAGTTCGGCGGGAGTTAGAAACTCAAAAATGAGGGATAGGGTTTGAGAAATCCGCCTGATATACCGGGCGACCCCGTAATGACTGAATCCGATTTCCACGACTATTTGCCACTGGTCGAGGTGTTTTGGTCTTGTCAATACGAACTACTTTAAGGTACAACCACCCGGAAGCATTTAAAACCACCCCAACCACCCGGAAGCATTTAAAACCACCCCCCTTAAATATTAAACGTCTTACCAACATCTTACAGCCTATAATGGAAATTTAAATAAATCGGATGTTTTATTTTTACCCAAAACGGCACTGCGTGTGCATTAACGTAATCATTATCGCACTATTTATCATCGTTAGTGTTCCTCATTTTTGAAAGTCAAATTTAGACCAAAAGTGGTCGCAATAAAGCGTTAACAACAAATTAGACGTACGGCATCGGATTTGACGGGCAGAGGGATAATGAAATACCAAAATACTTTCACCTGCTGCGATAAGTAAAAATCATTACCAATTTTGATATAAAAAAAAACCTGGTGAAACTTTCTTTGGCGTTTTTATAATTGGATATACATTATGTGCATACGTTGACATGTAGTGTTTATGTCAATTCGAAGCTTAATCACTTTGTACCACATTTAGTATGGTTATTTCGTACCATGGTATAGATGTTATCAGACCATAGTAAACTTTTGACTGAAAGAAATAATTGAATTGTAATAAAACTTGGACTAAACAAAAATATTTGTGTACATAAATTCGACACGGAACAAGTTTTGATCTGAACATAGTTTGATAATAGATTCACAAAATATTAAAAACACAAATCCGAAGATTGCTATAGCTTTATTGGCATTTTATTTAAGTGAAATATGTATAGGTTGATTTTTCTATCACAATTGAAACAACATCTTTCCACACTTTCTGATCAGTTTACTAACTAAATGATAGATAACCTTTGACAATATTGTGAGAACAGGGGACAGTGATTGACTAATTAAAAACTTCCTGTATGCTAGACGAAATACTTGTATTAACAATTATGACATTGACACATATACAGAAGAGGCCCATTGACCCTGAATCTCAAAATTTTATCCTTTTTTTAAAATGTTTCTTATCATTGATCAGATAGCGTATAAACTAATCCTAACCCCAAACCATCAAACAATATGTAGTACTTCTAAACTATTCTTGGAGCATAAGCCCCAACATACATATACATGATGTATCCCATTTCTAACTCCTGATTTGTTCACGTCTTGCGCATTTGCTTCCCTATTTATACGGGACCAAAGTACTATGTCAACAAATCAAATACATGTATAATTTTTCGCTTCATCCTGTCAAAAATGTTCATTGAAGAAAGTATTGGCAGCAGATGGGTGTGTTTATATTTGACCCATCGACATAATATGATTTCATCAATTAGGACCGTAGTTAATCTACTTATTTCTTCATGAAAGAAATATATCAGCTTCCACAAAAGGCTCGAATCATGGAATTATGTTATATAATTTAAGGTTAGGACTATACCTAGACATCCCACAGTCTGAATAATGACTAATTTGGAGCCTTAGGGTTAGGGTTAGGGTTAGGGTTAGGGTTAGGGTTAGGGTTAGGGTTAGGGTTAGGGTATAAGGTAAAAACGAAAGATGACCAACCCGAGATGGCCATCACGTGACCTGTGTGCGGCAATCTATGCCTGTTTCACAGTGTGTCTTTGTCGACTAGCGGAGATATGTCTATTTGAAACGTTGGACAGTACTTCTTGATCTTGACTCCGCCCCCCAGACATAGTCACGTGTCAATCAATCTACTCTTTGGAAACAGTCTATAAATAGACACAGATGCTGAGGTTCAAGGTCATAACATCCGACTTATGAAATGCATATAAGATCGTCTGTTCGAAAAACGGAGTTCGCCGAGAGTAGGTTACTCCAAAAAAGGAGACCGTGTACAAAGGAAAGAAACGGTTGGAAAACGCCCACTGACCCTTATTTTCTGTCAAATGACCGAGTTGTATGCAAAAAGAGCCAAAAAACCACCGAGAAAGCAGTATTAAAGAAAAAGGAGTAAGTCGAGGGTACGAACTCTAAAAATGAGGGTTGACCCTAAAAGATTACCCTTTTTTGGGTAGGTTACTCCAAAAAACGGAGTCCCCGTACAAAGGGAAGAAATGGTTGGAAAACGCCAACTGACCATTAATTTCTGTCAACTGACCGAGCTGTATGGAAAAAGGGCAACAAACTCACCCAGAAAGTAGTATTGCAGAAAAAGGAGTTCGGCGAGGGTAAGGAACTCTAAAATTGAGGGTTCGTCGGGAGTAAGCTGTTCAAGGGTTTGGATTTGGGTTTGGGTGAGTAAAGGGTCGGAGTAAGGGTTCTTGAAGGTAGGGTATAAGGTAAAAACGAAAGATGACCAACCCGAGATGGCCATCACGTGACCTGTGTGCGGCAATCTATGCCTGTTTCACAGTGTGTCTTTGTCGACTAGCGGAGATATGTCTATTTGAAACGTTGGACAGTACTTCTTGATCTTGACTCCGCCCCCCAGACATAGTCACGTGTCAATCAATCTACTCTTTGGAAACAGTCTATAAATAGACACAGATGCTGAGGTTCAAGGTCATAACATCCGACTTATGAAATGCATATAAGATCGTCTGTTCGAAAAACGGAGTTCGCCGAGAGTAGGTTACTCCAAAAAAGGAGACCGTGTACAAAGGAAAGAAACGGTTGGAAAACGCCCACTGACCCTTATTTTCTGTCAAATGACCGAGTTGTATGCAAAAAGAGCCAAAAAACCACCGAGAAAGCAGTATTAAAGAAAAAGGAGTAAGTCGAGGGTACGAACTCTAAAAATGAGGGTTGACCCTAAAAGATTACCCTTTTTTGGGTAGGTTACTCCAAAAAACGGAGTCCCCGTACAAAGGGAAGAAATGGTTGGAAAACGCCAACTGACCATTAATTTCTGTCAACTGACCGAGCTGTATGGAAAAAGGGCAACAAACTCACCCAGAAAGTAGTATTGCAGAAAAAGGAGTTCGGCGGGGGTAAGGAACTCTAAAATTGAGGGTTCGTCGGGAGTAAGCTGTTCAAGGGTTTGGATTTGGGTTTGGGTGAGTAAAGGGTCGGAGTAAGGGTTCTTGAAGGTAGGGTATAAGGTAAAAACGAAAGATGACCAACCCGAGATGGCCATCACGTGACCTGTGTGCGGCAATCTATGCCTGTTTCACAGTGTGTCTTTGTCGACTAGCGGAGATATGTCTATTTGAAACGTTGGACAGTACTTCTTGATCTTGACTCCGCCCCCCAGACATAGTCACGTGTCAATCAATCTACTCTTTGGAAACAGTCTATAAATAGACACAGATGCTGAGGTTCAAGGTCATAACCTCCGACTTATGAAATGCATATAAGATCGTCTGTTCGAAAAACGGAGTTCGCCGAGAGTAGGTTACTCCAAAAAAGGAGACCGTGTACAAAGGAAAGAAACGGTTGGAAAACGCCCACTGACCCTTATTTTCTGTCAAATGACCGAGTTGTATGCAAAAAGAGCCAAAAAACCACCGAGAAAGCAGTATTAAAGAAAAAGGAGTAAGTCGAGGGTACGAACTCTAAAAATGAGGGTTGACCCTAAAAGATTACCCTTTTTTGGGTAGGTTACTCCAAAAAACGGAGTCCCCGTACAAAGGGAAGAAATGGTTGGAAAACGCCAACTGACCATTAATTTCTGTCAACTGACCGAGCTGTATGGAAAAAGGGCAACAAACTCACCCAGAAAGTAGTATTGCAGAAAAAGGAGTTCGGCGGGGGTAAGGAACTCTAAAATTGAGGGTTCGTCGGGAGTAAGCTGTTCAAGGGTTTGGATTTGGGTTTGGGTGAGTAAAGGGTCGGAGTAAGGGTTCTTGAAGGTAGGGTATAAGGTAAAAACGAAAGATGACCAACCCGAGATGGCCATCACGTGACCTGTGTGCGGCAATCTATGCCTGTTTCACAGTGTGTCTTTGTCGACTAGCGGAGATATGTCTATTTGAAACGTTGGACAGTACTTCTTGATCTTGACTCCGCCCCCCAGACATAGTCACGTGTCAATCAATCTACTCTTTGGAAACAGTCTATAAATAGACACAGATGCTGAGGTTCAAGGTCATAACCTCCGACTTATGAAATGCATATAAGATCGTCTGTTCGAAAAACGGAGTTCGCCGAGAGTAGGTTACTCCAAAAAAGGAGACCGTGTACAAAGGAAAGAAACGGTTGGAAAACGCCCACTGACCCTTATTTTCTGTCAAATGACCGAGTTGTATGCAAAAAGAGCCAAAAAACCACCGAGAAAGCAGTATTAAAGAAAAAGGAGTAAGTCGAGGGTACGAACTCTAAAAATGAGGGTTGACCCTAAAAGATTACCCTTTTTTGGGTAGGTTACTCCAAAAAACGGAGTCCCCGTACAAAGGGAAGAAATGGTTGGAAAACGCCAACTGACCATTAATTTCTGTCAACTGACCGAGCTGTATGGAAAAAGGGCAACAAACTCACCCAGAAAGTAGTATTGCAGAAAAAGGAGTTCGGCGGGGGTAAGGAACTCTAAAATTGAGGGTTCGTCGGGAGTAAGCTGTTCAAGGGTTTGGATTTGGGTTTGGGTGAGTAAAGGGTCGGAGTAAGGGTTCTTGAAGGTAGGGTATAAGGTAAAAACGAAAGATGACCAACCCGAGATGGCCATCACGTGACCTGTGTGCGGCAATCTATGCCTGTTTCACAGTGTGTCTTTGTCGACTAGCGGAGATATGTCTATTTGAAACGTTGGACAGTACTTCTTGATCTTGACTCCGCCCCCCAGACATAGTCACGTGTCAATCAATCTACTCTTTGGAAACAGTCTATAAATAGACACAGATGCTGAGGTTCAAGGTCATAACCTCCGACTTATGAAATGCATATAAGATCGTCTGTTCGAAAAACGGAGTTCGCCGAGAGTAGGTTACTCCAAAAAAGGAGACCGTGTACAAAGGAAAGAAACGGTTGGAAAACGCCCACTGACCCTTATTTTCTGTCAAATGACCGAGTTGTATGCAAAAAGAGCCAAAAAACCACCGAGAAAGCAGTATTAAAGAAAAAGGAGTAAGTCGAGGGTACGAACTCTAAAAATGAGGGTTGACCCTAAAAGATTACCCTTTTTTGGGTAGGTTACTCCAAAAAACGGAGTCCCCGTACAAAGGGAAGAAATGGTTGGAAAACGCCAACTGACCATTAATTTCTGTCAACTGACCGAGCTGTATGGAAAAAGGGCAACAAACTCACCCAGAAAGTAGTATTGCAGAAAAAGGAGTTCGGCGGGGGTAAGGAACTCTAAAATTGAGGGTTCGTCGGGAGTAAGCTGTTCAAGGGTTTGGATTTGGGTTTGGGTGAGTAAAGGGTCGGAGTAAGGGTTCTTGAAGGTAGGGTATAAGGTAAAAACGAAAGATGACCAACCCGAGATGGCCATCACGTGACCTGTGTGCGGCAATCTATGCCTGTTTCACAGTGTGTCTTTGTCGACTAGCGGAGATATGTCTATTTGAAACGTTGGACAGTACTTCTTGATCTTGACTCCGCCCCCCAGACATAGTCACGTGTCAATCAATCTACTCTTTGGAAACAGTCTATAAATAGACACAGATGCTGAGGTTCAAGGTCATAACCTCCGACTTATGAAATGCATATAAGATCGTCTGTTCGAAAAACGGAGTTCGCCGAGAGTAGGTTACTCCAAAAAAGGAGACCGTGTACAAAGGAAAGAAACGGTTGGAAAACGCCCACTGACCCTTATTTTCTGTCAAATGACCGAGTTGTATGCAAAAAGAGCCAAAAAACCACCGAGAAAGCAGTATTAAAGAAAAAGGAGTAAGTCGAGGGTACGAACTCTAAAAATGAGGGTTGACCCTAAAAGATTACCCTTTTTTGGGTAGGTTACTCCAAAAAACGGAGTCCCCGTACAAAGGGAAGAAATGGTTGGAAAACGCCAACTGACCATTAATTTCTGTCAACTGACCGAGCTGTATGGAAAAAGGGCAACAAACTCACCCAGAAAGTAGTATTGCAGAAAAAGGAGTTCGGCGGGAGTTAGAAACTCAAAAATGAGGGATAGGGTTTGAGAAATCCGCCTGATATACCGGGCGACCCCGTAATGACTGAATCCGATTTCCACGACTATTTGCCACTGGTCGAGGTGTTTTGGTCTTGTCAATACGAACTACTTTAAGGTACAACCACCCGGAAGCATTTAAAACCACCCCAACCACCCGGAAGCATTTAAAACCACCCCCCTTAAATATTAAACGTCTTACCAACATCTTACAGCCTATAATGGAAATTTAAATAAATCGGATGTTTTATTTTTACCCAAAACGGCACTGCGTGTGCATTAACGTAATCATTATCGCACTATTTATCATCGTTAGTGTTCCTCATTTTTGAAAGTCAAATTTAGACCAAAAGTGGTCGCAATAAAGCGTTAACAACAAATTAGACGTACGGCATCGGATTTGACGGGCAGAGGGATAATGAAATACCAAAATACTTTCACCTGCTGCGATAAGTAAAAATCATTACCAATTTTGATATAAAAAAAAACCTGGTGAAACTTTCTTTGGCGTTTTTATAATTGGATATACATTATGTGCATACGTTGACATGTAGTGTTTATGTCAATTCGAAGCTTAATCACTTTGTACCACATTTAGTATGGTTATTTCGTACCATGGTATAGATGTTATCAGACCATAGTAAACTTTTGACTGAAAGAAATAATTGAATTGTAATAAAACTTGGACTAAACAAAAATATTTGTGTACATAAATCGACACGGAACAAGTTTTGATCTGACATAGTTTGATAATAGATTCACAAAATATTAAAAACACAAATCCGAAGATTGCTATAGCTTTATTGGCATTTTATTTAAGTGAAATATGTATAGGTTGATTTTTCTATCACAATTGAAACAACATCTTTCCACACTTTCTGATCAGTTTACTAACTAAATGATAGATAACCTTTGACAATATTGTGAGAACAGGGGACAGTGATTGACTAATTAAAAACTTCCTGTATGCTAGACGAAATACTTGTATTAACAATTATGACATTGACACATATACAGAAGAGGCCCATTGACCCTGAATCTCAAAATTTTATCCTTTTTTTAAAATGTTTCTTATCATTGATCAGATAGCGTATAAACTAATCCTAACCCCAAACCATCAAACAATATGTAGTACTTCTAAACTATTCTTGGAGCATAAGCCCCAACATACATATACATGATGTATCCCATTTCTAACTCCTGATTTGTTCACGTCTTGCGCATTTGCTTCCCTATTTATACGGGACCAAAGTACTATGTCAACAAATCAAATACATGTATAATTTTTCGCTTCATCCTGTCAAAAATGTTCATTGAAGAAAGTATTGGCAGCAGATGGGTGTGTTTATATTTGACCCATCGACATAATATGATTTCATCAATTAGGACCGTAGTTAATCTACTTATTTCTTCATGAAAGAAATATATCAGCTTCCACAAAAGGCTCGAATCATGGAATTATGTTATATAATTTAAGGTTAGGACTATACCTAGACATCCCACAGTCTGAATAATGACTAATTTGGAGCCTTAGGGTTAGGGTTAGGGTTAGGGTTAGGGTTAGGGTTAGGGTTAGGGTTAGGGTTAGGGTTAGGGTTAGGGTATAAGGTAAAAACGAAAGATGACCAACCCGAGATGGCCATCACGTGACCTGTGTGCGGCAATCTATGCCTGTTTCACAGTGTGTCTTTGTCGACTAGCGGAGATATGTCTATTTGAAACGTTGGACAGTACTTCTTGATCTTGACTCCGCCCCCCAGACATAGTCACGTGTCAATCAATCTACTCTTTGGAAACAGTCTATAAATAGACACAGATGCTGAGGTTCAAGGTCATAACATCCGACTTATGAAATGCATATAAGATCGTCTGTTCGAAAAACGGAGTTCGCCGAGAGTAGGTTACTCCAAAAAAGGAGACCGTGTACAAAGGAAAGAAACGGTTGGAAAACGCCCACTGACCCTTATTTTCTGTCAAATGACCGAGTTGTATGCAAAAAGAGCCAAAAAACCACCGAGAAAGCAGTATTAAAGAAAAAGGAGTAAGTCGAGGGTACGAACTCTAAAAATGAGGGTTGACCCTAAAAGATTACCCTTTTTTGGGTAGGTTACTCCAAAAAACGGAGTCCCCGTACAAAGGGAAGAAATGGTTGGAAAACGCCAACTGACCATTAATTTCTGTCAACTGACCGAGCTGTATGGAAAAAGGGCAACAAACTCACCCAGAAAGTAGTATTGCAGAAAAAGGAGTTCGGCGAGGGTAAGGAACTCTAAAATTGAGGGTTCGTCGGGAGTAAGCTGTTCAAGGGTTTGGATTTGGGTTTGGGTGAGTAAAGGGTCGGAGTAAGGGTTCTTGAAGGTAGGGTATAAGGTAAAAACGAAAGATGACCAACCCGAGATGGCCATCACGTGACCTGTGTGCGGCAATCTATGCCTGTTTCACAGTGTGTCTTTGTCGACTAGCGGAGATATGTCTATTTGAAACGTTGGACAGTACTTCTTGATCTTGACTCCGCCCCCCAGACATAGTCACGTGTCAATCAATCTACTCTTTGGAAACAGTCTATAAATAGACACAGATGCTGAGGTTCAAGGTCATAACATCCGACTTATGAAATGCATATAAGATCGTCTGTTCGAAAAACGGAGTTCGCCGAGAGTAGGTTACTCCAAAAAAGGAGACCGTGTACAAAGGAAAGAAACGGTTGGAAAACGCCCACTGACCCTTATTTTCTGTCAAATGACCGAGTTGTATGCAAAAAGAGCCAAAAAACCACCGAGAAAGCAGTATTAAAGAAAAAGGAGTAAGTCGAGGGTACGAACTCTAAAAATGAGGGTTGACCCTAAAAGATTACCCTTTTTTGGGTAGGTTACTCCAAAAAACGGAGTCCCCGTACAAAGGGAAGAAATGGTTGGAAAACGCCAACTGACCATTAATTTCTGTCAACTGACCGAGCTGTATGGAAAAAGGGCAACAAACTCACCCAGAAAGTAGTATTGCAGAAAAAGGAGTTCGGCGGGGGTAAGGAACTCTAAAATTGAGGGTTCGTCGGGAGTAAGCTGTTCAAGGGTTTGGATTTGGGTTTGGGTGAGTAAAGGGTCGGAGTAAGGGTTCTTGAAGGTAGGGTATAAGGTAAAAACGAAAGATGACCAACCCGAGATGGCCATCACGTGACCTGTGTGCGGCAATCTATGCCTGTTTCACAGTGTGTCTTTGTCGACTAGCGGAGATATGTCTATTTGAAACGTTGGACAGTACTTCTTGATCTTGACTCCGCCCCCCAGACATAGTCACGTGTCAATCAATCTACTCTTTGGAAACAGTCTATAAATAGACACAGATGCTGAGGTTCAAGGTCATAACCTCCGACTTATGAAATGCATATAAGATCGTCTGTTCGAAAAACGGAGTTCGCCGAGAGTAGGTTACTCCAAAAAAGGAGACCGTGTACAAAGGAAAGAAACGGTTGGAAAACGCCCACTGACCCTTATTTTCTGTCAAATGACCGAGTTGTATGCAAAAAGAGCCAAAAAACCACCGAGAAAGCAGTATTAAAGAAAAAGGAGTAAGTCGAGGGTACGAACTCTAAAAATGAGGGTTGACCCTAAAAGATTACCCTTTTTTGGGTAGGTTACTCCAAAAAACGGAGTCCCCGTACAAAGGGAAGAAATGGTTGGAAAACGCCAACTGACCATTAATTTCTGTCAACTGACCGAGCTGTATGGAAAAAGGGCAACAAACTCACCCAGAAAGTAGTATTGCAGAAAAAGGAGTTCGGCGGGGGTAAGGAACTCTAAAATTGAGGGTTCGTCGGGAGTAAGCTGTTCAAGGGTTTGGATTTGGGTTTGGGTGAGTAAAGGGTCGGAGTAAGGGTTCTTGAAGGTAGGGTATAAGGTAAAAACGAAAGATGACCAACCCGAGATGGCCATCACGTGACCTGTGTGCGGCAATCTATGCCTGTTTCACAGTGTGTCTTTGTCGACTAGCGGAGATATGTCTATTTGAAACGTTGGACAGTACTTCTTGATCTTGACTCCGCCCCCCAGACATAGTCACGTGTCAATCAATCTACTCTTTGGAAACAGTCTATAAATAGACACAGATGCTGAGGTTCAAGGTCATAACCTCCGACTTATGAAATGCATATAAGATCGTCTGTTCGAAAAACGGAGTTCGCCGAGAGTAGGTTACTCCAAAAAAGGAGACCGTGTACAAAGGAAAGAAACGGTTGGAAAACGCCCACTGACCCTTATTTTCTGTCAAATGACCGAGTTGTATGCAAAAAGAGCCAAAAAACCACCGAGAAAGCAGTATTAAAGAAAAAGGAGTAAGTCGAGGGTACGAACTCTAAAAATGAGGGTTGACCCTAAAAGATTACCCTTTTTTGGGTAGGTTACTCCAAAAAACGGAGTCCCCGTACAAAGGGAAGAAATGGTTGGAAAACGCCAACTGACCATTAATTTCTGTCAACTGACCGAGCTGTATGGAAAAAGGGCAACAAACTCACCCAGAAAGTAGTATTGCAGAAAAAGGAGTTCGGCGGGGGTAAGGAACTCTAAAATTGAGGGTTCGTCGGGAGTAAGCTGTTCAAGGGTTTGGATTTGGGTTTGGGTGAGTAAAGGGTCGGAGTAAGGGTTCTTGAAGGTAGGGTATAAGGTAAAAACGAAAGATGACCAACCCGAGATGGCCATCACGTGACCTGTGTGCGGCAATCTATGCCTGTTTCACAGTGTGTCTTTGTCGACTAGCGGA